>PVJL010016828.1:0-19910 GCA_004026885.1 Lyroderma lyra | reverse complement strand
TGAGAATGGCTATTATCAACAAGACAAGGAATAACAAGTGCTGGAGAGGATGTGGAGAAAAAGGAACTCTGGTACACTGCTGGTGGGAGTGCAAACTGGTACAACCACTGTGGAAGGCAGTGTGGAGGTTCCTCAGAAAATTGGGAATGGAGCTACCATTTGACCCAGCAATCCCCCTTCTGGGGATCTACCCAAAAGATTTGAAAACCTTTGTCTGCAAAGACTTATGTACCCCAATGTTCATTGCAGTGCTGTTCACATGGCCAAAACATGGAAACAACCAAAGTGCCCTGCAACAGATGACTGGATAAAGAAGCTGTGGTACATATAAATAATGGAATATTACTCAGCTATAAGAAAAGATGAAATATTGCCATTTGCGACAAAATGGATGGAGCTGGAGATCATCATGCTTAGTGAAATAAGCCAGACAGAAAAAACAAGGAACTGTACGATTTCACTCATATGTGGAATATAAAACTGAAAGCGAAGAAAAAAAGAAATGAACAAAAAAATAACCCATGGACACAATCAGTAGTTTAATGTTTATTTGGGGTCGAGTGGGTTAGGGAGGGGAAAAAAATAAAGAAGCTCAGAAGGTGATGGTCCACGACTGATACACTTTTCTACAAAGTCACTGATGACATAGGTACTGTATTTTTTCCTTGTGCATGCTTTCTTCTTTAGGGTTACCTGTGGTTCCAGTTGATGGAAAGCTTTTGATCACCAGCATTATTTTCTTTCCAGTAACATTTTAAAATAATTTTAAAAAGTTTTGTACCAATAATTGCTCTTATATTAATAAAAATAAATTTAACAGGACCAAATTCATGACAACTTTTACTTTTTTAGTTGTTATAAAAATATTATAGATCTCTTCCAAGTCTTGATAATCTTGAGCCAACACATTAATTTCTGTTTCCCTAACACATGAAACAGTAAATATTTTTTAATCTGTATTAAAAATGTTTCTATTTATACTTGGTTTAGTAAAGTTAAATTTTATCCAATCTAATTTTCGAAACCAAATTAATAACTGAGTAGTTATCTTAGGTTTATGATTTTATTCTTAACATAATAGCACAGGTATGTTATTTGCTAAATTAACATAAAATATGGAAATCTACCTAGATTTGCCTTCTAAACTATTTTTTTCTTTTGCATAATTTTTAAAAAGAAACAAATAGACGATATGTAAGTCATGAGAGGTAAAATGCTTAATTCATTAATGTTAGAGACATTTTGATATTTTGGAAAATTCTATACTATTATATAGGTTTAATTAGAATAGTAAAAATTCTTAGACATAGTCAGTGAATCCATTTTTTCTGCTAGGCAGAGGTATGAGAGGTACTCTTGGTAATAATTGACTTTTTTATTGCTTTATCCCTAGCATGGCATGGGATTCCATGCATGTGGTAGTTATGCACTAGATGCTAGCTCCCTTCTCTACCTTCTGGTTAAAGCAGAAATTGATGATGTTATGCCTGTATATATCACAATATCATATTAAATATGCACTAATATTGCACTAATATTGATGTTTTATATTTCTTTGATTTTATTTATTCTGTTTCTATTCTTGCAGTACTTTTATTTTGATACTGCCAAATTGCCAAAGGCACTGGTGAATATTATAGGGATCCCTGTTCTTTCATTGGCCTGGAAGATAATAACAGAATGGGTGCATAGTCAGGGGAGAAGGGGACAAAGAGAAGTCATTAAAGCAATAGGTATTCAGTTACCTCCCCAATCATCTCCTTTGGGTCCTGGAGGAGAAAATGGCAGCCTTACATTGACATGAGAGAAAGAGTTAGTCTCCCTCCCAGGATCTGTGGAGCTTTACCTATGAGCTCTATTATCTATTCTTTGACCTCTCCCAAATGTTCTTTCATATTTCTATTGTTGCTTTTTCCTAAAATTTAGCCTGGAATGAGTTTCCCATTGAACTCAGAGATCTCACCCAATTTTATATCAATGCTGAAAAAACCAACCATATTCTTTCAAGCATTTGACAGTCAGTAGCTATAAAACCCAAATTATTGTTAAAGAATTATTGCCCCTCAAAAAAAAATCTTATTGCATACCTCTGTATTTTCTCAGTTCCTCATTTTTTTGGGAGGGAATATGTCTATGAGAGAGGTAAAAGAAGAAGACTGAATTTAAATTTGGTTTTATCCTCAGTTAACTGAAAAAAAAATAGGCAGTAACTTAACAACTTCTTGATAATTTTCTCAGTAATGCTGGTTTCCTGTGTCCCAAGATAAGATTATAAGAATTTGTGGTAGTATATGGCAGTAGTATTCATAATACTACTGTAGTATTCATAATAGTCTGGGTATCCATGTGTACCTCTGGGTACATTTCATGGGCTCTACAAAGACAGAACTATTTTATATAGCATGACTAAGGTATGACTTGCCCTTTCCACTTATATTATTCACTTTTATACCAGATACAAGAAGTTCATTAATCTGGTTTTAGAACACACATTACAATTAAACATTAAAATATATCTAAATAGGCTATGAAAATACTCGTCTCTTTCCCTACTATATATCTGTGTGGGACCAGATATTTTTCATCTATTTTAACCAAAAAAAAAAAAAAGAAAGAAAGGAAAACAAAGCACTTTGCAACAGATTGAATGTTGAAGCACATATGAGAACCCAGCTTTCCTCTCCTAAACTAGGAATTAAAGATATTTGCAAAAATGTAAATCAATACCGCTCTTTTCACTAAAACACATTTTATTTTGAAAAATATATTAATTATTGATAAAAGTAGATTATTTATGTTCACAAAGAATTAAAATAAGTTAATAAGTAATATATTTTAAACTCTTTTTTAAAATGTTGAATACAGTAAATATCAATAAATACTTAATATAAATGAAAGATCTATGGTGTCTTCAATTATTCTTTAAGAATGTAAACGTCCTGAGAAAAAATTTTGAGAACCACTGATATATGGAATGATGACAAATAATATCATTAAAATAAAAAAAAACCTGAGCTCATATTTTGCCTTGTAGAGAAAAAGAAATATCATTTAATTTTTCCTTTATTTCTAATACCTTTCTAATGTCTTTATTCCAATATTACCTAATATCTTTCTATTCTTTTCAATACCTTTTCCACTGTCAGTTGCCTTAATTTAATTAAGAAAGTATACATATAAACAAACAAATAGGGTTTTATTTTATTTAAATCTTTATATGTAAAAAAAAATCCAGTACTAGAAACCCATATTTAATGACAATAGGTCATTTGTTTTTATTTAAGGTGAAATTAGGGGCATTTCTGGATGGCATATACTAATCAATCTGCTATGTGGTATATAACATTACTGAAACATTGAAAAAAATATTGTAAAACATGGGGTAGAGTTGGAAAAATAATTCACCATTATTTTTAAGGGGAAATCTTCAAATGGACAATTTATGGGGAGAAACATGACATTCTATTTGTTTCTCTGCTTTAAGTTGTAAGCAAGTTCATTTGTTTACATCAGACATTTGCAGAGTAGAGTTCAGAAAAGAGAACTTTGGAAGAGATAGATTTAAAAGTACTAAAATTATAATAAAGAAAAATTAAAAAGTATAAAACCAGCCAACAAAACTTACTGAGAAGTGCTGTTGGTCCTATAAACTCAAGGATATGAGTGAGGAACCTCCTGACATTCAGATATCATGAATATACTCTGATTTCATGTATGCACAAATGCATCTCAAAATTTCTCCATCTTCACTATTTAATTACTTGTATATCTAGGATTCATTTGCACTTCCTCCCTCTAATTAAATATGAAATTATTTTTGAGCCATTTTCCTGTTCGAGCTCACTTCTACCTCTTTGGAGTATACTTTCTCTTCAATAAACTATCCCTTTGTTTCTCTAAAAAATAAATATGAAATTGATACATGAAATAAAGCACAAAATAGGAAAAATAAAACAGAAACGCATATGTGACAAAAGACACAGAAGATACCAGTGCCTTATGACTTAGGTCACTCATCTACAATATTGTAAATACTGACAACAATTGACATTGGAAAATCAATATGTTTCAGGTACTTTATACATGTTGTCATGTTTCATTCTCACAACTGATTCAAGCATCAGGTTTAAACATTCCCATTTCACAGATGAGGAACCTGAAGAACGGAGAGGTCTTACCATGTGTTAAAGGTTACACAGCTTGTAAGTGATGCTTTGAGCTCTAGTCACTATGTGATATTGTTTTCATGATCAAATTATCTATAGCATATGATGGGATGCAGTAGTGGGTGATATCAGGGCCTTGACCTCAAAGAGCTTATAGCCTCCTATACAAGCCAATTAATGTTAAATAACTAATTCAATTCTGATTGTAATGAGCTATATAATCAAATTTAGATAATGTGTGTCAGAAAGACAGAGACAAGATTAAATAACTTTTTAAAATAGACTGTTTTTTTTCTGAGAAGGTCTAGTACCCAGTATCAGAGCTGACTAGATGGCAAGTCTAATGGGAATATTTGCAGGAGGAGACATCTGAATTTGAACTTCATGAATCAGTACCATTTCTTCAGAGAAGTAATAGGAGAGACCATTTTATTGGGATACTAAGTAATATTGATAAAAATGTGCATCACTGTGATTAATAACCAAAAGTTGGGAGTTCACTGATGGTGTAGTGGCTTAAGGCTTCAGCACTGGCGCTGTCAGTGCTGCATCCTGGGTTTGATTTCCAGTCAGGGAGCTACCCACATACCAAAAACCAAAAAGCAAACAAACAAAAAAAAAAAACAAGAATAAACCAAACCCCCTCCCCAAAAAAACAAAAGTCTTATTCATTCAGTTTTTGCTCTATGTCCAGAGGTATTTCTGAGCTCATCCAATACTCATAATAAGATAGATAAATGGTGTCATCACCTTTCATCAATAGACAGGAAAACTGAAACTTAACAACTTGCAAAATTTATCACAGGTAATAACAGCTCACAGTCCTGGCTGTCTGAATCTGGCATGCCTGCTCTTAGCCACAGGGTATACATTCTCTTAAGAATGCCAATATTTTTCTGTGGTCATTTATTTCTCTATTTACTCTCAAAGCTTAACTCCAAGGGTCTCACAAGCAAGTAAACAAAATCTCTGTGCATGCACCACCTGGGAAGAACCTATTCCTTCTCCTGCTCACTGTACTTGATTTTTACATACTAGATATACTTTATCTTGCCTCCTCACAGCCCTCGAACTGCAGAAGTTAGAATGGAAGTGAGACTAAGGGAACTCTGGTGGTGGCAGGAGCAGAATTGTCTTGTAACTGAAAGCCAAACAAGTCACTTAGTTTTGAAGGCACAAGAGAGGCTTTATTTAGATACCAGTCAAGAAAGATTAAAGCTGAGGAAGACAAACACACCTGTTGTTTGCAACAGGCAGCGAGTTAGTAGAAGAAAGCCCCACATCCTTTACTGCAGAACAGATGCAATACATCTGAGAGGTTTCCATAAACCAATTAAATAGTACTGTTGAACCTTTCCTTCAATAGTAACAAAGGTGTGAGACATTCACCTGAAGCAGAGAGGGGCTTCTTTTCTCTGAAACTGGCCCATACTACTTGTAATGTCTTAGATGAACACCAAACATCTAAGAAAGTCACCAACAAACACAAACTGCTTTATATAGGGCTGAGAAAACACAAAATAATGATTTTATTTAAAGTATTCTCTGTGAAGTGACATATGATGGCTTTTTTGAAAATCACATGTCTTTCAGGTTGACAATAGGTAATTAAGAGAACCACTCTTCTCTGCTTAAGTGAAGCCATGGCTCTCATAAATGACCATAGTAAAATGGGGGGGGCACATTTCACTGTACTAATTGGTATGTTCTGATTTAAGAGGGATGGACTCACAAATGTGCTGGGTATCTACTCTATGGAAAATACTATTTCAGGTGTTTTATATACATAATTGAATTTCATTGCTATCATACTCTTGTGAATTTGTAATAATTAGACCTATAGATGTGAGGGCACTAAATTGTTTCCTCAGGGTCATAAAGTAAACAGCATAACTGTGGTATGAATGCCTTACATAAAAAATACTACATTTTATTTTAGAAGTTACTTTGTAGTGAATCCTATCAGTTAGGGAACTGAAACCCCACTTAGGGAAATTTATGGAAGAGACACATAAACCAGCTAATTTTAGAAATAAAATATTTTGTTAAATTTGAAGAAAATTAAATAGGTTTAAGATTTTAATAATTAAGGATTGGTAACAAACACAGCATATTGAACAGAAGGACTTGAATCCTTAAACTTCATTTTTTAACACAATTTTGAGTGTACACCAGAGTGAATAACCTATACTGACTTGCCCAGAACTATCTTGAACAGAACATATGGTTTGTGTTGAACATGCCTGGTAAGTGAAAACACTTTAATTGCTATTTTATAATTGCTACATAAATTAATAAAATGAAATCCAGTGGTAATTAGAGTTACTTTTAGTTATATGTGTGAATTAACAAAGGGAATTGAATTGCCTTAGGTGTTTAGAGACAGCTTCCCATGTAAGTGACATAAGTGAAAATGTAAAGAATGAATCAATGAAAACCAGGTATATAAAATAATTTGGTTGAAGGGTATTCCAGGCAGAGGGAGCATGTGCAAAGGCAGGATGGCAAAAGGGACAGGACTTTGGAATGTAGGAACAACTGGGAAATTAAAGGCTGATGAGGGAAGAGTAAGAAAGTGCAAAGGGCAGGTGACACTCACAGGTAGATGGAGCAGACAATTCAAAGTCTTGTAAACTTAGTAAAAGATTATGGGTTTTACCTGAAGAAAAGAGAGAGGCATTTAAAGGGTTTGAGGAGAATGAAGGAAAGGAGTAAAAAGTGGAATTGACCTATTCCCAGTTTTGCTTTGAGATCACTGCACTAAGGAAAACAGAGCAGAAGAGAGAATATCCAGTAGACAACTGTCATAGACTAGAGGAGAGCTGATTGTGGCCAGAGTTTGGTATTCATAGCAGAGACTAAAAGAAGAGGGTGGATTGTGTGAATGTCCAGATGGAAATTCCTACTGCTCATGGCAATATACTTGGTGCTCAAGTGAAGTAGAAAATCATGTCAGATGATGCTTATTTTTCGGGCTCCTGTAAATGGATCGATAGTAGAAATTTGTATAAGGTTTAGTCTACTGTCTAATAACCTCTATTAGCTGTTTTAATAAATACATTCTTTTTTTTTTGTAATAACATCAGGAAATGCATGAATTCTTCCTATGACAAAGGATCTGAAGTGCTCTGTTGCCTCTTGGTGACCTGCTACCTTAATGGGAGAGAGATGACTTAGGAGGTGGAGAGACCTGCACTGCTCAAAATCAAATATATACATCTCAACATACATCACATATTAATGATGATAAGTAAAGCACAAGTGGATATTTAATTTCAAGTTTGCTTCAAGCTTAAGATAAGTAAAGAGGGCAGATCCATAGGCATAAAAAATTTTTAGAACTAATTCATTTTAGAGCATCTTCATGACTTTATGAGTGATAGAAATTATTCAACAACAGGTATTGTATAGTATTACATTTCAGAACACTTTTCACAAGAACCAACAAAATGATTCTGGAAATCTCTCCACTCATTAGATTCTACCACTGTGACTAAAATTATTATCCTCATACAGCTTCTAAAAGTAGTTGATTATGCTCACCTAGGTTTTTCTATCAACAGTATTATCATTAAAAATGTAGAAGATACGTTAAAATTATTTTTGCATCATCCCGTGATCAGATTGTCTGAAACACTTAGCTTATATCAAATTATAATAATAATGCTATATAAAAATTCATCCTAGTATATAATATATAACTTATTATATATATGCCATATATTTATGTAATATATTACATATGTTAATGTTTAATATATTATAATATAATGTATAATACACCATACATAATATGTTACATAGCATAATGTGATATGTAACTACAAATGTGCTTTAATATATTAACGTAATAAATAATACTTATAATACATGCTATGATTTGTAGTTTAAAAAATCATTTTACTTATATTTTCTCATTGAGTCTTTCCTGTGGTATACATTTCACTGTGTTTCTAACAGAAGAGAGAAAATTGTGGCTGGCATAGGTGGTCATAGTGAATTTGAAAGTAGAGGATTAATGATGTAATACATTATGGAGGTATTACATCATTCACACAGATAATACACAGTACAGAATATATTACCTATGATGAATTACATAGTATACATTCACCTATAATATTTTATCAAGCCTGCTCTTTGGTGGAAGTATTGCAGTGCCCTTCCTCTTCACAGAGGAGAAAATGAGGTGATTCAATTACCATGCCCAAGTTTACTCAGCTAAATTTTTGGGCAGATTTAGGACTTACAACCAGCTCTCTAGAAATGCAATTCCAGCATTCTTTCTACCACATTACAGCTGCTTTAGATAATTGGATAACATTTTTAATATATTTTAATCAGCTTCCACATTGCAGAGTTAGTTATAGGAATATGCATAACATTATCTGATTAAAAGTGACTCAACTAATGTTATCCAGAACCAATCAAGAAAACACTGAATGTAGCTCACATGTCAGTTTCTGAGTGGAAATACTAAAATGATCAGTAGACATTTGTGTGTCTTTGGCAGGAAGCAGACTCACAGGGCTGAGCTGCATTGTGTGCAAATGGTTTCCATCTTCTTTTCTCTTTTGACTAATTCAAGGAGCAGGCTTACATTCCAGGCACCAGAACCAGGACATCTCTGCAGAAGGAAAGTGAGGGACTAACTTTCTGGAGCTGACAGACAGGTGGAGTGTACTCTATGTTGGAGGCAGAGGTCACTAAGGCCTAATGACCTCCAGAGAGCCCACCCACTAAGAGGAACAAAGACGACTCCAGACAGAGGAGAGTAGACCCATGGTGTAAGTGTGCAAGGGGTTCCTATTTGGGGACTAGGGTTCAACATTCTCTGACTTCATAGCTTAAGCACAGTTAACTCCACAATATCTAGGAGGTAAGTCAAAACATATAAGGAATTCATGGGTAATGCAGGAGATGAATAAAAATATCTAACCCTGTTGTTTGCTCTCCTGAATCTGGTGTTCACTCCTAATGGGACCAGAAAAGAAAAACAGGGGAGGAGGACAAAATGGCGACTGGAGAGGAGGTCTCTAAAGCCTCTCTCAGAAAACACAATTGAACGGCCACCCAGGAGCCAAGAAAGAGGACCCTAGGTCACAAAAAAAGTGGCAGCTGAGACATCCACGCATTGCAAGTAAACACCTAAGGTTTGGAGAGAAAGGAGAGAGCGGGAGAGAGGGGAGGGAGCAAAGACGAATCGCAACAGGACCTGATCACGGCTTATTGCAGTGCATGGGAGGGGAGAAGCCAAGAGGTGAGAAGAGGAAAAGCCCTAGCAAAACAGCAGAACAGTGGGAGTCCATTGGGGAGCGGGGCTGGGGAGCTGAAATTTGGAATGATGAGTTGGGGATAGATCTCGGGAGCCAGCCTCTGGAACTCTTGAGTGGTAGCAGGGCTGAGAGAGGACTCTAAACTGCAGAGACGACATCTTGGCTCTAGTCTCACTAGGGACCCACAGCACAGGCGCGCACAGCTCCTGAACAGTCCCTACACAGACGGGGCTGAGGCTTCCGTTCCGTCCCGCTGCACTGCAGAGGTGGGCCGGCTGCTGCACGGGCAGCGCACAGCAAAAACACAAGGCTGCGGCTCCCATTCTGGCCCACTGCAGAGGCAGACCGGCTGCTGACGCGGCGTGCGCAGCTCCTACACGGAGTTATGATTCCCGTTCTGGCCCATTGCAGAGACGGGCCTGTTGTTAGCGCAGCATGCGTGGCTCCTGCGCAGGGCTGTGGCTCCCATTCCAGGTCCACTGCAGAGGCGGGCTGACTGCCTTCCTACCGCGGGGTCAGACCTACAACGTCGGACTTGTGTGCATGCCTGCTCACGCACCCCTGGGTCCTAAAAGCAGTGTGAACCCGCATGCTCTGCTCCAACATTTGGCCATGGAAGCAGGCCTGGGAAGAAAGGCGATTTGATAGCATTTGTCCCAGCCAGCAGGAGCAGCCTTGGCCTGCATCACCCAACTTCCACAGCATAGGGCAGAAGGTGGAGCTGCCCTGGTGTGACTTTTGTTGGCCTCTCCCGTTTCCTACAACCTTCCCAAACAACTAACTAACTACAGGAAGTGGAGGGGCCATGATAGATGTGCACCGCCTCCAAACGTAGCAGGAGACCAGAAATAAGAAATAAACAACCCCTCTCTCTCCCAAAACTTGCCCCTCCCATTACCACATCGTGTCTGCCCTACAGCAAGACACCACAAAAGTACCAATCTGGGCTCCTGGGCATTACTGAACATAACGCCCTCATGTCAAAGAGGAAGAACCCAGCAGACAGGATGAATTCCTTAAAAAGTAAAACTCTTCAGAAAGAACAGGAAATTTATCAAGACAGCTTCATTGACTAAGAAGTTTCCGAATTAAGTGACAGAGAATTTAAAGTAGCCATTCTAGAGGCTGTGAGAGAAATGAAAACATTGGCAGAGCACCATGGCTGACATAAACAACATAAAAAAAAAGACATGGATGACATAAAAAAGAAGTTCATGAACAAAAGGAACATTTTAACAAAGAAATTCAAAACATAAGGAAGATTGAGATGGAAATGCGAAAGATAAATAATACAATAAAGAAATGAGAAATGAAATAACTGCCATAGGAAACAGGGCCAACTGGATGGAGGAAAGAATTAGAGATATCGAAGATCAGAACATGGAAACAGCTAAGAAAGAGGAAGAGAGGGAATACAGAACCAAAAGGATTGAAAGAACTCTAAAAGAACTATCTGACTCCATGAGACAAAAAAACATCAGGATAATAGGAATAGAAGAAGGGGTAGAGCATTCTACAGAGAACATACTCAAACAAATAGTAGATGAGAACTTTCCAAACCTATCAAGGATCTGGAACCACAAGTTCAAGAAAAAAACAGGTCCCCCAGATACCTGGACCCTAACAGATCTTCTCCAAGACACATGGTGCTAAAGATGTCCAAAACTAAAGACAAAGAGACAATTCCCAAGGCAGCCAGGGAAAAAAGAACTATAACCTTTAGAGGAAAACCCACCATACTGGCATCAGATTTCTCAGAAGAAATTCTGCCAACCAGGAGGGAGTGGAATCCAATATTCAAAAATTTAAAAGAGAGGAACTTACAGACAAGAATAAATTAACTAGCAAAATTATCTTTCACATATGAAGGTGGAATAAAGACCTTCTCAGACACACAGAAGCTGAGGGAATTTGCCAGCACGAGGCCAGCACTCCAAGAGATACTGAAGGAGGCTCTTTGACCTGAAACAAAACATCAGGAAAAATGGAATGAAGTTGGGGCAACAAGAAAGAAACAAAAATAAAACAAAAACAAACAAAGAAATAAGTAATGACCACAGGAAATCCTCACATATTGATCACCACTCTAAATGTTAATGGACTGAACTTACCAATAAAAAGACACGGAGTAGCAGACTGGATTAAAAAACAGAACCCAAGAAAAACACCTCAGCCATAAGGATAAACACAGACTCAGAGTGAAAGGATGGGAAACAATACTCAAAGCAAATGGTAACCAGAGAAAAGCAGGAATTACCATATTGATATCTAATGAAATAAATTTCAGGTTAAAAAACATAGTAAAAGACAAGGATGGACATTATATAATGATAAAAAGCACAATACAACAAGAGGAAGACTTGACACTGATTAATATATATGCTCCCAACCAGGATGCACCAAAATATACAAAGAAACTACCAACAGATTTGAAAGGAGAAACTGATGAACACACAATTATTGTGGGAGACTTAAACACCCCGCTAATGGCCATGGACAGATCATTCAAACAGAAAATAGATAAGGAAAAAACAGCTCTAAAGGACACATTACAGCAATTGGACATAATTGACATTTACAGGACACGTCATCCAGCAAAAAGAGACTATTCCTTCTTCTCTAGTGCGCATGGAACATTCTCAAGGATAGACCATATGCTGGGACACAAAACTAGCCTCAGCATATTCAAGAAGATCGAAATCATACCAAGTGTATTCTCAGACCACAAGGCTTTGAAATTGGAGATCAACTGTAAAAGGAAAGCAGAAACAAACACATATACATGGAGATTAAACACCAGCTTATTACAAAAGGACTTTATAAAATAACAAATAAAATATGAGATTAAAAATATATAGAAACTAATGACAATGAAAATACAACGTATCAGAATTATTGGGACACAGCGAAAATGGTAGTAAAAAGGAAATTTATATCACTACAGGCCTATCTTAGGAAATAAGAAAAATCACAAGTAATCATCTTAACATCCCATCTTAAAGAACTAGAAAAAGAAGAGCAGACAAAACTTAAAGTCAGCAGAAGGAAAGAAATAGTAAAAATTAAAGCAGAGTTAAACCAATTAGAGAACAGAAAGACAATAAAAAATTAATATTACAAAGAGCTGGTTTTTTGAAAGTCAACAAAGTTGACAAAACCCGGGCTAGACTAATCAAGGGATGAAAGGAAAGGACACAAATATCCAAAATTAGAATAGAAAGGGGAGAAATTACCACTGATACCACAGAAATACAAAGGTTTATAAGAAAATATTATGAAGAACTTTATGCCACTAAATTTAACAACCTAGAAGAAATGAACAAGATTCTAGAAACTTACAGCCTACCTATATTGAACCAAGAAGAACTGTATAATCTAAATAGACCAATTGATAGTGAAGACTTTAAAACGACTATCCATAATCTCCCTAAAGGCAAAAGACATAAACCAGATGGTTTCACCAATGAGTTTTACCAAGCATTCAAAGAAGAATTAACACCTATCCTCCTCAGACTCCTCCAAAAGTTTGAAGAGGAAGCAATACCTCTTGTCATTATAGCTATTATTAATAAATCAAAAAAGTGTTGATAAGAATGTGGAGAAAAGGGAACTGTGCGTCTTGGTGAGATTGCAAATTGGTGCAGCCACTATGGAAAATAGTATAAAGTTACATCAAAAATCAAATGTACAACTACTTTACGACCCAGGAATTCCAATCCTGGATATGCATTCCAAAGACTAAAACACTAATTCAAAAACAATATTTAGATCCCTAAGTTTACTGCAGTGCTATTCACAATAGCTAAGACATGAAAATGACTAAAGTGCTCATCAATAGATGATTGGATAGAAAAAATGTGAATACATTTATACAATGTGGTATTATTCTGCCATAAAAAGAATAAAATATTACCATTTGCAACAACCTAGATGGACCTACACGATATTTTACTAAATGAAATAAGTTAGACTGAGAAAAACATACCTTTGATTTCACTTAAATGTGGAATTTAAAGAACAGAATAAATGAAAAAACAAAACAGAAAGAGACTCATAGATACAGAGGAACAAACTGATGCTTGGTAGATGGGAGAAATGTGAGATGAGAAAGGTAAAGGGATTAGGAAATACAAATTGGTAATCAAAGAACAGTCACAGAGATGTGAAATATAGTGTGGAGAATACAGTTGTAAATAATGTGGAAACTATGTAGGTTGTCAGATGGGTACTAGACTTATCATGGGGATCATTACATAAAAAATATAAAAGCCTAACCTCTGCATTATACACATGAAACTACAACAGAATAATGTTGAATGTCGAGTATAATTAGTCATGGGATGTAAAATATAGCATAGTGAAAATAATCAATGGTATTTTAATAGCTATATATGGTGTGAAATGGGAGGTAGACTTATTGAGGTTATCACTCTGCAAGGGATGTAGATGCCTGATCATTATTTTGTTTTGTACACCTGAAATTAATAATAAATAAATAATAAAATACTTCACTAGTCACATGTTCATGAAATTAAACTGGTATTTCTGCATCACTCCAAATTATTTAGGTTTGGCTTAGGAAAAACAGTAACTAAGGTTATTTAGAGCTTACCTTTGTATGCACTGGGCTATGATTGACATCCACAGACATATTTAAACCCTGCAACAACCCTATAAGGTATAAAATATCATTTACCTCATTTTACAAACGGGGAAACAGATAAGACTAATCCTAGGACTAACATGTAGGTAGACTGCCCCCAAACCCCAATCTCAGGACTCTGGTTTTATCCAAATGACATTTGTTTAACTAGCCATATATCCTGCAAAGTGCTTCCACACACAATAAATCTGTGACATAGGGATGCCAAGTCATCAGTGTTCTCCCACATTTGAGAGAACTGAGGCTCCAGGTTCATAGTTGCTGAGGTCACCCAGCAAAGACAGCAAGGGAGTGCTCCCTGACTCCAAATGGCGTTCTTTGTGGAAGGTCTCAAATTCCAGTGAGATGGTAGATATCCTGACATTCTTGAAAACAGCCATCCACTACTGGCCTCACTGTCAACACAGATTGACAGCATGATCAGGCCCTGTGTCTCCTGTGATGGATGCGTGTTACTGTCATCAAGTCAGAAGTGGGAGGTGCAATTGTTTGCAAAACAGTACCTTGCAATGGTGCTGGCACTACTTTCTCCATCCCACTACCTGGTTCCTGATGGTGTGGAATAGAAGATTCCAGACAAGAGGTCTTGGTTCAAGAGATTATTGGACAAGTACTCTCTGAAGGAGGGCAGACCAGGCAGGTCATGTCCCGCGGGTGGCGCGGGAGGGTGCACAGACACAGGAAGCTTGGACAGCATTAGGTTCCCAGACTGATCCAAACCCCTGCATGCCCTTGCCACTTTCCTCAGTCACGGGGACCTTCCATGGGCGACATGTTGGAAATGCCACTAGCCAGAAACTCAGCAACAATATGGCCTAGCTCAGCGTGGGCTGGCCACCTTAGACCTAACACAAGTGCCATGAGCCCTGCCTTATGTTTTCCCCTCACAGAAGGAGTACATCAAACCCAACATAGTAAGAGAAGCAAGGCTGAGACCAACACAGTTTTTGGGCATCAGAGTTAGCCCTGTACCCACTGAATGGTGCTGACAATGCCATTCCTACGGGATGGTCCTCACTGTCACCTGCTGGAGTGTCCTGGGGACCCCCAGCTGGTATGCACCCTGTTGGCTCCTCCAGCTCTGGGGCAGTGGTTGGCTCTCTGTGCTGTAGGCCTAGGAGAGGGAGTGAACCCTGGGAAAAACAGAACGTGGGAAGGAGGCACACACATGGCTGGAGTGGGGCCAATAACCCACAGCCTGCCTCTGGACTCTGAAAGGTTGCTTTTCACTCTGGCTTATTTCTGGTTGATGAAAGGGGAAACAGTGTCCAAGAAAGGAAGGACTGGAAGGACTTCTGGTTTAGTCTTCCAGGGCACTTCTCAGATATGACCAAAAAGTGGATGGAAGAGATGAAGATGATAAGAGGGACTCATTTATACAAGATGGAGAGAAAGTGGGGAGAGGGCAGACCACACTGGGAGAGATGGGAGCAGTATAAAAGTGAAATAGAAGTGCAACATTCTGAATCTTCTGGAAGCACCAGGACTGGTCCCAGAGCCCCCTCCTCAAGTTGGGAAGCTGTCCCAAGACACAGGCAAAGGTTCATGGAAAGATACTAAACTACTGGCTCAAAAAAAGTCATTAGTCTTTCCTTGTTCTCTATGATCCCAAAGCAACTGACTTGACAGAAAATGGTATGGCCTTTAGAGGACTCAGTTACAGTGCCAGCTGGATGGAAATATATTGCATGCATGGGGCAAAAATCTCCAGGAGATGCCCTGTATATGCCCTGAATCATTGTCCAATAGAAGGTGTTGTTTCTCCCACAGCCAGGAGTCATGGGTCTAGAAATCAAGAGCTGAAAATGGGAGTGGACCATGCACTCTTAGTCTTCATGATCCACTCACAAAAGTTTTGCTTTCTGTTCCCATAACTTTATGTTCCGCTGGCCTACAGGTGTTAGTTCTGAAGAATTAATACTTCTATCAAGAGACATAATGAAAATTCCATTTAACTGGATGTTAAGACTATCACTTAGCAACCCAAACTTACCACCACATGCCTGTCTGCATACCCATAAAGACAGCATCCTTCCCCAGCTTCTACACCAGCCTCTTTCACAGCCCTACTCTCACAGCTGGATATGCATAGCTTCCAGGCTTCCTGCAAACTCCAACTTATCCACCCATGCCATTCTGGTTAAAGATTTTTTTCAGGTTATTCAACACCTCTCTTTAGACTTCTGATTCTCTGGCATCTCCTACAATTGTGTAAGGTCTAATTTCTATGATATCTTTTTTATTTCACAATATTCAACAGTGGTTCTCCTTCCCCAGTTGGACCCTCACATTTAAACCTACTCACAGCAAATCTCTGCCATGGACATATTACAGAAGTCTTCCTTTAGTTTTCTAACAGTATTCTCGTTCCAGTATAATGATGTATTAATTAGAACTCCTTAAATTGCAACTAAAAATACCAATATATTTTAACTTAAGTCAAAATAACTTTGGTGAGGATACAGGAAAATTTCAGCCACGTGGAGAGCTTGACCTTCCTAGAGCCAATGTAACTCTCTAGTCATGAGATCCTGATTGGCCCAGAGTTGCTCAGGAACCCTTCTCTCATGCCATCAAGTGTAGCCAAGGAACAGGGGCCACACAGGCACATGCCCCTGGAAACCAGCCTTGAGCCCAGGAGTAAAGGGCAGGCAGGGAACCATTGGGACCTAAATAGCAAACCCAAAATGTGTCTACTTTAAATGTCATAGTGAAGGTTAGGCACTGCTTATGAGCAAACAAATGATACTATTAGCACCCCTCTGCTTTTACAATCAGTCTTCCCTGGCTATTACTCAAGAGTGTTTGCCATAGATTTCAGCTCTGGATATTGAGATGTGTAAAGGACATCTACAGGAATGAGAGCAGAGCAAATAATGAAGGGATAACTGAATTTTGTTTATATTTTTAACTTCAATTTTTGGAAAGTTTTTCTCATGAATGCTATGAAAATCTCCCTGTGAGCAAAGATGGAGTAACATCATAGATGCAAACTCAGGCTGAGGCTGTATCTTAGACACATTGCATCACTAGCAGAGTCAGTCATACTTCTGCTATATTGAAATGATGCATTTCTACAGATAACATGTGCAAAGAGAGTGCACATTAAATATTGTGGGTGTCAACTTGTAGCAAGAAGCCAGAAACTCAGAGAAAAAGTGAATAACTCTTTTGCCAGGAAAGTGAATTTCAAAAATACTGTTTAAGAATATGGGAATCTCTTAGAAGGTTATTAATAATAGCTAATGTTTATTGGGAACTGCCCTACTTTAATTGAAACTTGCTAAACATATTTCACTTTTACAACGATCCAATTATTGTACTCATTTTCAGACTATATAGCTGAGGCCCAGAGAGGTCAGAACATGCCCAACACAACAAACATAGTAAATGGAAGAGAAGGGATTCAACCCAGCAGTCCAGCTGTAGAACCTAAGTACAAGCTATCACTCTTCTTTCATATAATGAGAATTATACTTAGGTAATAAGTCATTTGTTCTGCTGCACTTTTACACATTACCCCCCAAATGTTTCCCTAGCTTCATTCCCATAATTTAGAGGAGAAAAAGTACAAGAGATTATCATGCCTTATATATAATTAATGTACCTATCACCTCCCCGTCTAAATTGTAAGCTCTTTGAGAGCAAATGTCATACCTTGTTTATCCCTGCACTCTCAGGCTGCTCAAGATTTATTTGGATAAATGTTCTAAATTGGGATACTGAAACTTGACAGGCCAGTTGATGTATTTTTCATCTCCTGCAAATTCATGGCAATGATACATATTCACAAGAATTTCCATCAAGTTAAAAAGGAAATATTTTCATTGAGAACAATAACAATGTTTAAAGAATTCTAGGAAATTTAATTGCCTAAGGAAGATTTTTTTTTTAAAGTTAACTTGAATGATTTGGAGAAAAGAAATCTGTGTTAAACCCAGGAAATAATATTAGACACCTAAAGACTCTCATTTGTTAATGCCTGGAAAGAGGAAGTTGGTTCAGTTTTAAATGCCATCAGATAACAGTCATGCCGAAAAATGCTATCATAGTTTTAAGCTAAATATATAATATAAATAACCTTTCTTTTTCAGTGCATAATTGTCTAAGAGCTCTAAGAGTGAAATAATACATGAAAATGTGTGGGCTTTCATTGTATACTAGGGCTAGGCAGACTTTCTCAGTGAAAAGGCTACTTCTAATTTTTTTCAAGTGTCTTGATCCACTAGCTCTTTATTTTATTATTCAGGCAGTCACCCCAATATTGCTGGGCAGCCTACTGGTGGACTGCATTCGACATCTTGACCACATCTGTTTTAGACAAATGATCCATGTCTCAACTCCCAGTGATTGTTATCAGCTAGAGATTTGGCTTTCCAAATGGTCTTAGATGACCAAATTACTGAAGCCACTAAGGTAGAATGCCTTAATTTTATTCTGCATTAAGACCCACCACTCAGTGTGTGTGTGTGTGTGTGTGTGTGTGTGTGTGTGTGTGTGTGTGTGTTTCTGTGTGTTTGTGAGTGTTTCTGTGTGTTTTAACTGTTCTTGCCTTAGTTTACAATGTGCAATGCAGGGACAGCTAATCCCACTGACAAGAATTTCTCCATTCAAAAATTTATTCTCAGCTTATTCATTGTGGGAGAGTGAACACATGCTCCCCCCTTGCCATAATGACCAATCAAGGCACGTGATTCTGAAAAATCAAAACAATAATTTTTCAACCAATTAAAAACTTTGAAACTGTGAAAATTTGAATTCCTCATTTGCCAACTAGGGATGGGGGTGGCATATTTTCTATACATAATCATACCTCCATTTTGCCTAGAAGAGGAGAACTTTTCACTTTTCACCTGCAACTGCAGTTCTCCTGTTTGCAAACTGTTCACCTTAATAAAGTTTCTTCTTTTACCATAATCCAGGTTCATGAATTTTGTTGGCATTGGATTGGTGGCAGCAAACTTTGTTGATATATTTCATGAGGTCTTGAAAAAATTCATATAAAGGAAATCAATCAACTTGAAGGAGTTTAAATATAATCTGATTTTTCTACCTCTACAGGGATAAAGAAAACATAATCTCGTAAAAACATTGCTTACAATAAACACATCTCATGTTTACAAATGGACTGTAGGGACAGTTCAAGAAGTATACTGGTTCTCAACATTCCTCTTAATTAAAGTCATGCTACATGCAATAGAGCCAATAATGTAAAAAATAACTTGAACAAGAACTTCAGTTCTTTAAAGACATATATACTGAATGTAGTGAAGAAAATTTGAAACTCCAGAAGATTTCAAAGCCAAGATCTGGTGACTTAATTAAAATTCTAGGATAAAAACAAATAAAAAATGCAATAGTAAGTGTAATTTTTTCCCTGCTATATCTCCTCCATCAAGGTAAACAAAAGAAAAAAATAATCAAATGGGACTAGATCAGACTAAAAAGTTATGCAAAGCAAAGAAAACCAAAAGACAAAAGCAAAAAATAGCCTGCAAAGTGGCAGAAGATAGTCACCAATGATACACCTAATAAGAGGTTAACATAGAAAATTGATAAAGAACTCATACAACTCAACATGAAAACATATCACAATTAAAAAATGAATATGCGGAATATAAAACTGAAAGCAAAGAAAAAAGAAATGAACAAACAAATAACCCATGGACACAATCGATAGTTTAATGTTTATTTGGGGACGAGTGGGTTAGGGAGGGGAGAAAGGGGAGGGGGTGGGAGAGGAGGGGGGGAAGCTAAATATAAGGTGATGGAAAGAGAAGTCACATTAGGTGGTGAACTTATTAT
>PVJL010016827.1:0-19902 GCA_004026885.1 Lyroderma lyra | reverse complement strand
GAGGGGGTGGGAGAGGAGGGGGGGAAGCTAAATATAAGGGGATGGAAAGAGGGGTCACATTAGGTGGTGAACTTATTATGCATCAAGTTGACAATGCACTGTGGAATTGTATGCCTGAAACCTATGTAATCCCTGCTAACAGATGTCACCCCAATAAGTCTAACAATAAAAATGAATTAAAAAAAAAAAAAAAAAAAAGAAGTGTAAAATAGCACTGCAATCACTTTGCAAAAAAATTCTGACAAAAGTTTCTTACAAAGTTAAATGCACAACTCTCCAATGGTCAAAGCATTCCACTCCTAGGTATGTACCCAAGACAAGTAAGAACGTACGCCACAATAAGACTGTTAAAAGAATGGTCAGAGCGGCTCTCTTCATAATAGAAGGAAAAAAACAAAAAAGTAATTCCAAAATCCATTAACAGGTTGATGTACAAATGGAGTGTAATACATTTATACAATAAAATGCCACTCAGTATAGTATGTATAATATATATATACACACACACACACACACACACACACACACACACACACATAAACTGACCCATGAAATAACATGAATGAATATTGAAAAACATTATGTTGAGCT
Organism: Lyroderma lyra; assembly: GCA_004026885.1. NCBI lineage: Eukaryota > Metazoa > Chordata > Mammalia > Chiroptera > Megadermatidae > Lyroderma > Lyroderma lyra. The sequence continues at coordinate 19,311 of PVJL010016827.1, read as the reverse complement.
AATGGATTCAAACCAAAAAGAAAGAGTACATATTGTAAGGTTTCTTTCTACTACAGGCAAAGCAGTATATGGTGATAGGAATCAGAACAGTGGTCACCTCTAAGTGGGAGGTACAGGTTGGACTTTCTTGGGAGGTGGCAGTGGGAAACTTTCTGGATTTTTGCAAATGTTCTCTATCTTGGTAGGGCAGGGCATTGCATGAGCATATGCATATGTTAAAACATGTAGCAATGTCCACTTAAGCCTTGTACATGTTACCATATGTGATAGTATTAGTATGCTCAGGCTGCCAAAACAGAATACCACAGCCTATGTGGCTTAAACTCCAGAAATTTGTTGTTTCACTTCTCTGGAGTCTAGAAGTCCAAGATCAAGGTGCCGTCAGAATTGGTTTCAGGCGAGAGCTCTCTTCCTGGTTTCTGCCTTCTCCCTGTGTCCTCTGATGGCCTTTCCTCGGGGTTCATGTAGAAAGAGTATTGGAATCCCTTTCTCTTCTTATAAGAACACGGGTCTTACTGGCTTGGGGCCCCACCCTTACAACCTCCGTTAACCTTACTTACCTCATTAGAGGCACTGTCTCCAAATATAATCGCATTGGGGTGTAAGGACTCCAACTTATTAATTGGTGTGTGTGTGGCGGGGATGGCCAGTACATGGCAGTAATGAATATGACTTTAAAAAAAAGAAAAGAACAACTAAAAAAAAAAGAAGATTGAAATCTTATCATTTGCTACCACATGGATGGACCTAGATGGTATTATGCTGAGTGAAATAAATTGAACTGAGAAAGACTTAATACCATATGATCTTAATTATATGTGGAATTAAACGAACAAACAAAACAGAAACAGACTCATAGGTGCAGAGAACAAACTGATGGTGTCCATAGGGGAGGGGATTTGGGGATCTGGGTGAAAAATGTGAAAGGATTAAGAAGTACAAATTGGTATTTACAGAATAGTCATGGGGATGTAATGTACAGCCTAGGGAATATAGTCAATAATATGGTAATATCTATATGTGATGCCAGGTGGGTATTAGACTAGTTGGGAACCACTTTGTAAATTACAGAAATGTCTAACTAACCACTATGCTGTACACCTGAAACTAGTATAAAATAGTATTAAATGTCAACTGTAATAGAAAAAAAATAAATAATTTTTACAAATTATAAAAAATAAGCCTGGGAAAAGGTATTTATTTTCTTAGGGAATTTTTATTTCTAGTGATATAAGGACATTATAATGTTCAGGTTTACATTATTTTAATAAACAAGTATAGTAAAAAAATGTTCTGAAGTATTAATCAAAGGAAGCAGATGTAATCGCTTGACATTGCACACAATTGAGCTGTTTTGACTCTGCTGGCCTTGCTGGCAATAATATTTATTTAGGAAAGGGGTCAGGTATGAGGTAGCTTCCTGTTAAAGAAGGCTTTGATCAGGCTGGGGTAATGCAAAGCCACATCTACCACTATAAATAATAATTCTCACTAATCCATTTGTCCTTCTGACATGTTAGAGTGATTTTCCGAGATTCTACATCCATCACCAACCTCCATGTATTGCACATGTGACAAATTACTGTTTGATAAAATCCAGTTCAATTCCATCAAGTCAAAGTTGCATAGGGAATAAACTCTTGAAGGCTGGGCAAATTTGAGAAGTACTTATTTTTTCCTCCTACTCCTAGGGATTCCAGTGTGGAGATCTATGGGAAATGCCTTCCCAGAATGCCCATCGGGAACGACTCCAGCGCCGCACCGGGAAAAGGCAAGTTCTTCTCTTTTCTTCTTGCACCAAATGCGTATGGAGCATATCCTCTGCTTCCAAGCAGTGTGGTGGGTGCTGGAGCTAGGAGGCATGTGTGTTCTCTGCCAGGAGAACACTCACCTCTAAACAGACCGGCCCATGAGTCGTGGTGGGTACCTGAGGAGACAGGGTTGTGAAACTGCCCCGGTGTGGCAAGGAGGGCAGATGCGTGAGCTTTCGCTGTTGGCGTAAATTGGAGTTTGTTGGTAGGGACAGAGTGAAGAATACCAGGCACAGAGGAGAGCACGAAGTCTGCGAGGCTTGCAGAGAGCCTGGCACATGTTCTAGAACTCAGTGGATCCACATACCTTTGTGGGAGAGATGAAGAGGTGGGAGAGAAAAGGTAGGTGAGAAAGGCACTTGCAGCCCCTGTGGCCCAGCAAGTTGGAATCTCAAAGCAAACAAACACAGTGAAAGTGTTGGGTGTGGGCAGTCACCGGCATGCAGGTCCACCCAGGGAGCTGTGTGTTCTCTTGTTGGAACTCACTGGGAAAGGTCTTGATATGTGCTACTTAATTAAACATGCGACACCAGCCCCATGGGCAGTTAACGTTTTTTTGAATTCGCTCCATTTCTATGTGAGATTAAATACAGCTCTCTGCATTGAGATGACAGGCTGACCCATTGCACATGCAAATTACATGCAGTTAACCTTGGCTCTGCCAGGGGGTGCTGTTGCCAAATTATCTCAAGTTGAAGGCCTATTACATAGCCTTGCCGAAGCTACGTAGGCAAGTTAGGGCCAGTTCACTCTCTGAACTCCCAACTGAGTTCAGTTCCTTTTTTTCTTTTCAGTCAGTTTTTTCTTACATCATTTGCCATCCGATCATTCCAACTACAAATTCCAAACCTAGATCTGCTGGGTCACCTGACATTTTCTAGGCCCCGCCCACAGCCTCGGGTTCCCTCCCAAAGCAGGAGAGTCAGTATGGCTGTTTCTCCTTTCCTCACTATCGTGAGGAATGTTAGAGCTCATTATCCCTGGGGGTGGGGGTGGGGACAGCTGCCCCACATGGCTAGCTAGTGCCACATTCCACACAGGGGGAGCCAGAGCCAGGCCAACTGGGCTGTTGGGGGATCTCAGAAACAAACTTCCTTGTCTGCCCTGGGGAAGAAGAAGGGAGAGTGTGTGCGTGTGTGTGTGTATGTGTGTGTGTGTGTATGTGTGTGTGCGTGTACATAATATTCTATAGATACTATGTAGCTAGAAAGACTTCAGTACATGCTGGGTTGATGTGTATTTTATAGCACTAACAGTCATCGTGTTTAAAATAGTGGCCAGTTTTAGTGACCATGTTATTTGCTCTGAATAAAAAATAGTATTTTTGTATAAAACATATAAACCCTCCTGAACTTGTGTGATCCGTGATCTTAGCATTTACAGGTTTCCATGATACTGTGTGTGGAATTGTAAAGGAACCAAAAGTCTTAGTTATAACTTCCAGCACTTTTTTTCCTATAGAAGTAATAAAAAAATGTCATAGCAGTAATAACCCATGTTAGCATAGTGCTTTATGGTTTAGGGGACACGCAGTGCATCCTCCACAAGTTGGAGCCAAGATGTTAGACCGGGTATTGTGTCTTTCAGACCTTTGCTGTTTGTACTGAAAGTTATTTTGAAAACCTAGTACCTTCTTCCTATGGGGAAAATCTAGTTTTTCCTTCTTGTTCAGGATAATAGAGCACTCAAGAATGTTTATTCTCTGTTCACTGAGTCTCTTTAAACTTGAGAAGCGACAGCACAATAAAAGCGCCCCATGATTAGATCAACAAAGAGGGTTCTTTCCTTCCTGTTTATACACATGCACATATTTCTGGGCAGGTAGCCATTGTTTAATAAATGAGGACATTTAATTTGAAATGAAGCAGATTACGGGCAGCAGCGGGCACATCGGTGTGTGTGGTATGCGTTCCCTGCCGTTGGATGATCTCGTGAGCTTGCGGCGACTTGCAGGGCACACAGAAGGAGGACACTGTTTCGGACTCCTTAAAAAACAGACAATAGTGTGTCGTGGACATGAAATGAAAATGTAGCTCTAATGAAAGCAACAGCTCCAGTCGTGGCTCTTCCATATCCAAGGGGCATATTCTGGAACCTTCTAGTGCTTAGATCTGGGCTAGTTTACATCACTGGGGGTCTGATCTCTTCAGTGGGTTTACCATGTATTTCACACTGACCTGCTTTATGGAATTTTACGTGTGAAACATCAGTATGAAAAGAAAACCCAAGGCCGATCGTTTGATGTTAGTCATCACTCTTGTCGTTCCTTTGTTTGTTGGAGTCAACATTTAATACTTATCAACGGTTGTAGCTACAAAGCATTTTCTTGTATTTGATCCTAAAATTATATATATGAAGATATATTTAAAACTATTATTATTCTCACTTAAGCAAATACGAGGGCTGTCCAGAAAGTATCCTGCCTGTAATCTGAGAAACAGAGGAGGTTATGGCTGGGGGTTTCCGGACAGCCCTCGTGTACACTGGGATGGGTGGTGGTTAATTGATGCGCCTAATACAGCTCAGCTTGTGAGCAGCAGAGCTGGGGTGTGACCCTGCCTCTGACCTCACATCCTGAGTTATTCAGAATTACTGGTGTTGCCTGTTTTGCAGCGTATCCAAATTTTATCACAATATAAGGCACCCAGTCATGACCTTCGCTGCCTGTTTCCCTTTTCACACTCAATAGACTTCCAGAAATGCAGGGCCCCTCCCTGTGTCACATCCTCCAGTAGCTTTAGTCATCTCGTCCTGTGCCAGCGACTCAATTCATTCCCTTCACCGTGCTGTCCTCGGGGCTGGCTGATGAAGCCCATCTTTGTGTCTGGATCATATTGATCTTGTGTATTTTCCTAATCCCCAAGTGCCATGTCTGGTACGGACAAGTTTAGAGGAAAAGAAAAATCAAGACTTTTCCTCTAAGTGTGACATAAAATTCAATTCTTAGTTCTTAGTATGTGATCATCATAAAATAAATCTTGTTTTCAAAACTTTACTCACTTTTTTAAAATAAAAATTTTGGTCCAAGCAAATCATAAATAATAATCCCAGAAAATATAGGAACAAGGCATTCTGTTATATCAATCTTTTTCCAAATTTATAGAGAAGGCTCATTTTTAGAATTCCCTCAATTGGGGGATCTTCTCCCCTAATTTCTTTCTAGTAAGATTAGCTCCTGTGAAAAATCAACAAAACACACACTGAATGAATGTAGAGTAAGTCTGCAGACATCAACAACAGCAAAAGCAAAAGAGTAAAACTTCAGTGAACACATGCCTCCACTTTCTCCCTAGGTCCTGCTACAATAGCAATATGGCTTTTTCACTGCCTTCATGTGTCACCGCCATGTTTTCTGATGGCAAACACGTTCTTTTTCATATGGTGAATTTAAATATATGATAAAATCATTATAGCACAGAATTCTATGGCAGCCTGATACCTAGGAGCGTTATCTCACAAATGAGTGAATTTGTGATCCACTGAATGCTATATTAAAGTTCTCTGGTGGCAGTGGTGGTTCATAGTATGCAACGTGCTTTTGAAATCAAGGCTGTCCTAAGGGATAAAGACACCTAGAAGATTTTTTGCATGATAAAACTTGAGAGGAGGGAGAAAGGTCCCTAAAGAATATTTGTTCTTTTCTGCAAATAGTGGGGCTCCAAATCAGCTACGTGTTGCTGGCTACATTGTAAATACATGTAAAAAGGTGACCTCGCAACCTGTATTTTAGGGGTGACCTACAGCGTCTGTATTCTGCACCACGCTCTGTGCAATTCACAGCATTAACTTCAAATAGCATGTGCAGTCTAGCGTAGTCTGGGAGCGTGCGGCAAACGCGCAGTTCCAGTACAGAGTTCAAGTGCAGTGATAGTAGCCCTGTTACGCCAGCCGATGCCAGTGTGGGAGAAAAGGTGATGGGAACCATTACCCCTGAAAGCTCTAAGGGAAGTGTGGGAGACAGAAGTCGGGGAAGGTGGGAGCGTGGAGGCTGGAAGCTGAGAAACCAGATGAACACTGTTGTAACAAGTAAGCTATGGGCAGAACCACAGAAGTGGGCTTGAAACGGGGGAGCAGGTCTGAATGAGTTTTAGATGATAAAAGCATTTTCTGCCAGATGAAAACAATGGAGCAATTACTGGGCAAGTGTATTTTGGTGTAACTTCCGAAGTCAGGAAGAGATGTTTAAAAGAGGGAGCAGTTTGTGGGGAAGAAAAGCTGGATTTGAGATAGTTGACGTGAGGTGCTTGGGGGACACGTGGGCGGCCCTATCTAGTCAGAAATGACTCTCTAGTAAGACACCATTGATGGGAAGGCTTTAGGATACAATCCTCCATTTGTCCTTCTCTTCCCAAGTTAATGCTTTTCTTACATCCGTCATGTGACTGAGATACAAACCCTCCCTCTCCCATCACACACCGAGGTACAACGCTTGGAAATGAGACAGACTCTGGCGTTGGAAGCTTAAGAAAGGTGACTGGGGCCACCCCTCCAGTTTGCTGGGGGCCGTTCTGGCTTATAGGGTTGTCCTAGTGTAATTTTTAACAGCACCCTCTTTCTCTTTTAAAAAAATCCAGGGTTGGTCATCTTTTGTCTTCGCCATCATCACCATCGCTTTGGCGATGCTGCTGAGTTTTAGTTTATGTGGTTTCTAATAGTTTTCAAGCATTTTCCCGTGTTTTATCTATTTTGCTCCTTACAGTATTGCTATGGGGCAGGTGAGGCACAACTCGCCCCCATTTTTAAGTAAAGAACCTGGAGTTTGGCAGCTGCATGGTCACTTGGATGTTTGGTGTGGAAACAAGGTAAATCCATGTTTCTGAGTGTGCACTTGTGGGCATTCCTCACTCTGTCCTATCGCTTTCTTAACTTGAAGATTGCATGACTTTTTGACTTTATGATTTAATGGGGTGAACATCCCCAAACCCAAAACCAGTGGGAGATTATCTGGCAATGCCAGGAGCCTGTTAATTAGCAGGAACTTTTTAAGGGACCCACCCTTGGTTCACAAAGTCACATGTCTATGCCCAGATGTTTCCTCTTCCTCCTTTGTGGCCTAAAGGCTGAAATGAAGTCAGGAACTTTCTTTCACCCCTTCTACCTGGGCAAGGCAATAGGAAATTAAAGGGAAAAAAAATCCTCAAAGAGACATCGTATTTAAAAGGAAATCCTATGAGAGGAAATGATCTTCTTTAGCAAGGAAACAAAATTTTGACTTGGCACTGAAAGATACTACACATATCTGTGTTTCTTTCCTGATTCACAGAACATCACTACTAACACTCCTTCGAGTAATGCTCACTCTGTAAGTTAGGAGGTACTGACAGCTAGTATGAGAGAGCCTGGTTCTCCATTACTTCTTCAGATTCTGAACTGCAAAATTTCCCCTTGTTAGCATCATATTCTCTAAAGTGAAATGATGTTTCCAAATGTGTGTGAAATGGTGCCTTTTGAGAAATGGCATCTTACTTGTCCCAGAGAAGTCTTTGGGTTTCCTCTCATGTTGATCTGGGAAAATCTGAGATTAATCTCTACCTTTAAAAGGCCCGGAGCTGCTTGACCTTCAGTATAACATTAGTTTTTACTGAGTCTCCATTTTGTTATCCAAGCTCAGCATTCTTACTGTTGTGTTAGCCTTTTCTGGCCATGTCTTTCCTTTGCAACTACTCAGCACAGCCATTGTTCTTCAAAAACAGCCATTGACTAGATTTCAGTGAATGAGTGTAGCTGTGTTCTAATAAACTTTATTTATGAAAAGAGGTGGGGGTTCCCTGGCGGTATAGTGGCTAGGCTTTGGCGCTCTCAACACAGTGGCCTGGGTTTGATTCCCAGCCAGGGAACCACCCTCCCCCCGTAAAAAGAAGAAAGAAAGAAAGAAAGAAAGAGAGAGAGAGAGAGAGAGGGAGAGAGAGGGAGAGAGAGGGAGAGAGAGAGAGAGAGAGAGAGAGAGAGAGAGAGAGAGAGAGAGAGAGAGAGAGAGAGAGAGAGAAAGAAAGAAAGAAAAAGAAAGAAAGAAAGAAAGAAAGAAAGAAAAGAAGGAGGGAGGGAGGGAGGGAGGGAGGGAGGAAGGAAGGAAGGAAGGAAGGAAAGGAAGGAAGGAAGGAAGGAAGGAAGGAAGGACAGAAAAAAAGAAGTGGCAGGCTGGATTTGGTCCATGGACCATAGTTGACCAACCCTTTCGCAGGGAAATATACAATCTACTTCACAAGGTTGTTCTAAGAATCGTGCTAAGACAAGAGAAGAGAAGTGCTGGACAGAGGGTGTGATGTTGAAAATGGCAGCTACGTTCTTTCCTCTTTCTTCCCAGCTTAGACCAATGACCTTTGAGTGAGTGTGGCAGGGAGGCCCTTACCGAATGGAATGCGGCAAACTGATACTTCTTAATCCGTAGCAAGTCTTCTTTGATGTTGTCTTTTTTTCCTTTAATACTTTGGGAGAAAAATGTAGAGAACTGAAGCCATTGAGTTATCAGTCCAGCCACCATGAGCAGATCTGAGCTCCATTCCATGTCATCTCCGCCGACCCCCCACCATGCTAAGTCCTCTAACAGTATTACGTGACGACAGCCCTTTCAGTGAAATTCGCAGTGGACACATAAAGAAGTAGGTGCTTGGGGCCAAGGGTACAGGCAACAGCTGTGGGTCTTCGTTTAATGATAATAATGGAGAGTCAGCCTCACGGGCATTTGCTATTTTTGAGCTTGACCTCCTGCGCCTGTATTTCATGTCCCCCATTGCCACCTCCACGAGTGGTCACTAGGTCTGCCCCTTCGCTTCTCTGAACCAGTGTATTGTTCTTGAGAGCTTGTCCTCTTGGCCTCAGTTTTTTAATAGCTTTTTTAAGGCTCTTACATATTTCATTTGTGTCTTTTTTTCCCCCAAGTACCTTTACCTTTCAGGTACTAATGCAAAAGACAAATTACCATAATGAACTAAAATGCAGTAAGTTGGAGTAAAACCACTCAGTTTGCAGTCACATGCTCCCAGTTCAAGGTTGGATTGTTCATGATTATTGAAGTGACGTTGACCGTCCCCCTGCATCTGGAATCGTTCATAAGTTAACTTATTAGTCTTTGTAGCAAATGGATGAGCCAGTTACTTTTCTTCCCATCTTACAGATGAAAACAACAACACGCTCAGTGGCAAGGAGCTATGACCAAGGCTCAGGGGAAGTGAGTGCTCTGGGGTTGAAACTCTGGACTGTAGTACCCCCAAGTTCTTCCTCCTAACTTGAAATAAACAGAAGTTTTTATCTTCCTTATCAAACCAGAGAAGACCTAGGCATTTGGTATTCGACTCACACGATACTTCTAAAATGTTTAAATGGTTCCATAAAAATACAAAGGAAACATTTTTTTCCTTTTTTGTCCTATTTTCATTCTAAAAAATTAAATAAGTACATATGCAGGAAATTTACAAAGGATTATTTTCTAGAATCATCAGGACATGATCCAGGCCACAATCTCTAAATATAACTATCAAAATCGTTAGATCGAACAGCAAAAAAAGTTAAGAATATTAAAAATGTAAGCAATAAAATCCAAGTGCTAGACCTACTAGTGATGAAGAGGGAGAGAGAAAGAAAAAACAACAACAACAACTTTCACACAAAGAATAAAGAATATTTGTTCTTTAGGGATATTTATAAATTTTGGTCACAAGCTGCACTATAAAGTAGGCCTCTTTTATGTTCTAAAAATAAAAATCCCATGGATCGTGTCCTGCAAGCACAGTGAAATTGAATTAGAAATTAAAAAGAAAACTAAAATATATTATTTAAAAATCAAATGAGATAGACAGAGTGGCAATGGAAATTACAAAATACATTCATCAGAATTACAATGAAAGCATAGCATATCAAGATTTGCAATATGAAGTTAAAATAGTAAGAAGAAATATGTGTTTGTTCTTGTTGCCACAGGCAGAAGGAAAGGGGCCTTGGGGAGAGAGGGGGGAAGGAGGACAGAGGGAGGAGGGGAGAGCATCCTTAAGGAGAGATGCAGCTACCAGACCAGCCAGAACTGGATTTCTGTGGCCAGTCTAAGAGCCAGGACCCACCTTACCTCTCAAGGTGAACTTGGCTAATTGTAATGGATTGTACTATTATTAGCTTTACAGGGAGGGAAACATCTCCACCCCCTGAGTTGCCCTGACAGTTCCAACAAGTGCCCAATAAAAGCAAAAATCCCTCCTCCCCACGGGAAGGCATGATCAGCAAAGACCCACCTGGGAATGCCCATAACGCCACCCCCAAGTCCTGAATATTCCATGCCCTTGTCTGTAAAGTAGTAACTTCCCAAGCTCCCACCTTCTTGGGTGCAGCGGCTGTTCTCCCAGCCTGCCCACTCCCACTGCTCTGGAAGGGCACTGTCCTGGCTCCTTCTTGTTTTTAGTCAATCCTCTGCCTGCTTGGTTGTTTGTACGGCTTAATTTTTGAAGTCCTGGAATTCCTTCGTGTGATATTTCCCGAGAACCCTTGCTCTTCGGCAGCATCCTGTGGAAGAAGAGGAGGAGGAGAGCTGGGATTCAGGGTGCCCCCAAAGTCCAGAGGGACAGTCTTCCCATAGCCACAGGGGAAAATAGGAGAGAGTACAGCACATGGCCATCACATTTCCTGTTTGGTGTTCACTAGCTTTGGGGGCTTCCTGGTGTCCCTGGAGTTGACCTGCCTGTATTTCTGGGCGCATTGTTGATAGTTCCACTGAAACGTGGCTTGGGTGGGAAAGTAGATGAAGAAGAAGAAGGTGACATTCAGCAAGGTTAACTGATTTGCTCCAAGGCATGTGCCTCTTACCAGGGTTAGTGTTGGAACCTAGATCTTCGGACCTCCCTTTAACGTACTTTAATGGTTCTCTGAACAACACACGTACATGCATACAATAAAAAAATCTATGTGCAAGTGGTCTGATAATCAAGGTAATTGCTCTGTGCTCTCAACATTGTGGATATTTTTTTGTATTCTTCACTTGACTCTGTGGAAACACTCATAAAATGTTAGAAATTGAATTGAAACATAGACGGAAACTGAAATTGGCCTGAAGCTAAATGAATATACGATAGCCTTTAAGATGCCTTTATGATTAGAAATGAGCCTTTTTGACTGGTGAGTTGCTGAAGGACTTGTCCTTGCTACTGCGATAAGGGACCTGGGATACTGAGTTACAGGGAAAGCCACCTATGGACAGGAGAGCACTTCGACCTTGCAATGACGGCTACGTTTTATGAAGTGCGGAGTTCGATAACGCATTCCTCTTGCCTGGCCTGTTCATCTGAAGTCCTTCTAGAAAGCGAAAGCCCATGCTAACGGTTGTCCTGAAACGGTCCTGTCCCTCCAGCCTCAGGACGAGGGTCTGAAGAAGATACAAGAGGACGGTTTTGATCAGTGTAGGACTCCTTTATATTCCCTACGGGTTTGATTCAGTGCGTTTTTAGCTCTGAGAAACTGGAAGGAGGGCCTATTGATTAGTCCGTCCTGGTTCTTATCTCTGAGATCTAAGTCAATAAAGATGTTTTTGCAGACAAAAAGGACACGGAAAAAGTGGAGCATAGAAAGGACATCCGGGAGAGGCCACACAGTCCGCAGAGCCTGAGTGGACTGAGTTGGGGCAGATGCTGCTTTGAGGCTCAGTTGCTTTGGCCACCACGTCCTGTCACTAAACTCAGGTTCCTCATGTCTGGCACGTCACAAAGTCCAAAATCTAAAATGTCAGAGTTTGGAGCAAAGAAATGTTTATTGATTGAGAAGGGTCCAGCCAAGAAGATGGGAGACTTAGAAAAGCCTCAAATCCATCTTGCTCCTCGGACTGAGTTAGGGGTTCTGTTACCGCAGACTCCAAGGGGTCTCCCAGCCAGCAGAACACGGGAGCAGGAGTCTGCAGCAAAGAAAGTAAAGGTTTATTTCAGGAGTTGGCGCCAAGTCCGGAGACATAGGTGAGCTAGTGTTCTCAAACACCTGGCTCCCAGGTGACCTCTCATGGCTCGGCTGTAGTGTAAGGAAAAGTCATGACTCATGGTTGTTATGGGGGTTGGAGTCATGGGCTCTACTGATTGGTCGGGGCTCAGGCAGGGAGCAATTGGTCACGGCTTCTGTCCTGCTCTCAGTCGTGGCATTGTTCTGTCTGGTTTCCGTGGGATGTGGGCCGTGGGACTGTTCCACTCTCGAGCCCAGGGCTGAAATGTAAGTGAGGCCAAAGTGTTACCTTTGTTTCATTAAAGCCTTACTCATAGTTTGAGGTTCAGTAATTATATTCTAGTCATGGTTGATAGACATGAAGCTTTATTCTTAAGTGAATTTGGTGTTGACCAGAACCTAACGTCCTAAGGGCTCAACGATTAGGAGTGACATACAGTCTATGCACATGTAGGAGGATCTGGGCAATAGAATGCAAGTGAGCCATATTTCTGTCTGGCTAAGCAAAGCTAGCCTGGATCAAAGCAGAATGCAGCCTGAAGAAATGAAGATCATGTGCAGTTACATTTTGGAACCCCAGAAGGGGAGGCAGGGTAAATTTCTGTGGTTCCACTTCCTTGAAAAACTCTTGGGGACACCATCAGGTGATCGCATGGGCCTGGTTCTCATTCTTGTCTTGGTTCTTATTCTTGTCTGCAAAGCAAACCTGTTCTTTCTCCCTTGACTTTTTTCTATGAGAAAGAGCAAAGTCATTACGTTAAGATGTTGTCTATAGCTTCCCTAACATAGTTGAGTGACAGATCACAGGTTATTGATTTGAGAACTTGTTGCATCCTTATTGAGTCTTGTGCTTAGGATCTTAAGCAACTTCGAGTCACAACAGAGCAAACAGATTAAAGAAGCGAAGGTTCAACGAGTCCTCAGGGTGAGGGAGCGGGAATGAAGAGAAGGCGCAGTCATAGGGGCACGGGTGGTCTAAGCCGGCGGGAAGGGATGAGCACAGTCAGGAGAGGAAGAGCCCACAGCAAAGCCGAGGTTAGAACCCGCACATCTCTAAGCTGCCATCGCTCTGTAAGCATTTCCGGGTTTCTGAGGCTGCCCACCCCCCCCCCCCCCCGCGACCCCGGGGGCCTTGTCGGTCCTGCTTGTAAGTTATAATGGCAGAGTCAGAGAGGGGACTGCACACAAGGGACTGTGCCAACCAGTGAACTAGGGACCATTCTGAAAGGCAGGTGTTCCGAACCCTTATTTAAAAAACAAAAAGGCACTCCTAAGGGTAGCCAAACTAAGGGAACTGATGAAGGTCACCAGGTTCAGTAATAGTGAAGGAGACTCTTTCCAAAACGGGATGAGTGGGCTGTGTCCAAGCTCCAGACTCCATGCAGAAGGAGTAACGTGTAAGTCACCATATTCTAAAACTGTACATATTCCAAGATACGGCATCTCTCTTTAACTTAAAATAAAATTCCTGATTGGCCCTGCTATTTTGAGAGACAAACTCTCAGTTAACTGTTCTGGCATCTGATTTACTTATGGGTTGGCTGTGTGTCTGGAAAACAAGGTCCGCTCAGTGAATTTGTTCAGCAATAAAAATACAATTACTCTCTGTCCGGCATCACTTACCCTTGTTACGGTAACAGCGGTAACGCACAGACAAGCTGTAGGGAACGTGGTGCCCGAGTACTCCGTGTGTATAAATTCCCGCGCGCTCTTTCTCTTGCGAGCAGCGTGCACATCTTATTCACTGCATTGCAAGAGCCTAGAACTGTGTGCGATCCTTAGGAGTAGCTGGAACATGTCATTCTCCTTCCATGTCTCCACTTCTCCTACACGCCACGTAATTGATTTCGAAACGAGCATTACGTGTCCAGAGGACGGCCAGCTTATTTTAAACCCAGAGAAGTGAGCCGAGCACAGCACTTGACACGACAGCTTGTCGGGGACAATTCTGTTCTGTGTGTACCACGGCAGGCCCGTCCCGGCGGCTCTGTCACCTGAGAGTCTTCAGAGTTCTTCATTTTAATTCCTGGACCTTGGGGAGCCTTACTCCCGTGATCTCCGCTTCCATTTTTGATGGCTTATGAGAACGCTTTTGATTTCGGGACCTGTCTGGATGCTTTCTGTTATGATGGGGTCATCTGAAAACAACATCTCGGGGTTTAACACTTCATCCGTCACAGCGTCCGTCACTGCGCACAGATTCTGACTCGTTAAGCGAATAATTGTGCTGTGAGACTTGTGTTGCACCCATTTGCTCTGGGCCCTTCAGACACATCTCAACTTAATGTGTTCAGTCTCCAGCAACCTCCCAGCCTCCTAGAGGATGGTGATATTCACATATACACGAGCAGGTCTGCAAGGGGAGAGCTGGCCAGTTCCAAACACAAGTGTTTGGGAGCAGGCGTCCTGTTCATGCAGTCAGGTTCCCTGGGATGGATCCATAGTGTGCACGGAGATCAGCATTTCACGTCCGTGTGAAAGTTCAGCATCTGCATATTTTTCTAGTTAAAGAAATAATCCTAGAGCATGAATTTTCTCCGATGGCATGAACATCATTTGGCTTCAGAAAAACCGAAAGCAGAGATGAGGCCCCTTTCTTGTTTATGGGATGTAATGTGCAGCATTCAGTTGCTGTGGTCAGTGAAGTTTGAAGAGAAATCCAAATGACTGTGGAACCAGGACAGTGGCACCAAGGCTCTTTGCCCTGCACAGCAATTTGAATGAATTACAGGTGATCTCCATGTGCATTTTCTATCAGTGCTCAGAAAAACACTCAGCCTTGTCTTCCTCTTCTATAGCACTTGTCCCTCTCATTGGTTCCGATTATTGCCAAAACCAGACCCTTTTGCAATTATTTGTTTACAGATCTTCCTCTCCCACTAGAAAGATGTTGAGGACAGCAAACATAACGCATCTTTTCTGTATCCTTAGGATCTAGTCCAGTGGCTCTCAAGCATTATGTGAATCATATGTATGTGATGAATTAATTAGATTGCTTTCTCTCTCCCAGAGCTCAAATACTAATTCTACTTTGTATTTTTTTCTATGTTTTTCCTCTGCAGCTTTCAAAGCCTTTCAATTTAGTAACCACAAATACAGCATTTGATTATATGATATGTATTGTATTTTAGCTCTTTTATTAATTACTTAGTTGAATATCTATTCATTAGTTTATTTATTAATTTAAGGAATAAACAGACATTTCAGAGTTTTCATTTTTACGATTAGATGATGCATCTGGCACATCATTATTAGTTTCCCCAAATTCCTAGGCCAGTGTTACGTACTACACTAGCCATGTACTCCTGGGGCAGTGTTAAGTACTACCCTAGCCGTGTACTCCTGGGCCAGTGTTAAGTACTACCCTAGCCGTGTACTCCTGGGCCAGTGTTAAGTACTACCCTAGCCATGTCCTCCTAGGCCAGTGTTAAGTACTACACTAGCAGTGTAAATTTGGGCAAGTTACTTAACATCCCTTTCCCTAAGTTTCTACTGTTGTTAAATGGACATCCAGGAGCATATTGTATTTGTAGTGAGGATTAAGCGAGTCATGCAGGTAAAGTTTAGCCACAGAATAAGTACTATATAACTCTTTGTTGTTGGTAAATTAGCTCACCAATAAATTTATGCCCACATGCCTAAGATCACACACTTCATGACTGGAGAGAGAAATTACTTTCACAATCGTAATTTAAAGAAGATTTTCTCTGTTTTCCAAAGTTCACCAAAGGGATTTTTTTTTTTTTTTTTACAATCAGAAAGTAATTCAAAAGATAAAAAAAAAAACTGTATAAAATCAGGTCGATGTATTTAAACAGGAGTAATGAATGAAGGAAGGAAGGAAGGAAGTTACCTGTCTTTCTTAAATGTGGTAGGTGACGTGTGCACTGGACGGCGTATTTGGAGAGCCCTGGGAACTTTGGGAATGAGGGAGGAGGACTGTGGGAGAAGGGCCATTGTAGGCGGGTGGAGAGCCAAACATGGAGGTCTTGAGATAAGACCTTAGCACATGGCGCTCCTGCAGGAAAAGTCCATAAATTTACTGTCCACTTTTCTCAACAGTGTTTTGAATTTAATCCAGTGGTCTCCGGACTTTCATTAGTCATGCTTAATTATTAAATTAAATCATGTATCCCAAATATTTTACTATGTATTTCTTTACTTTTTCATAATTTATACATAAATTCAAATATATATATATATATATATATGTATATGTGTGTGTGTGTGTGTGTGTGTGTAGTCTAAAATAAAAGCAAAGCAGGATAGAAATAAAAATGCTGAGAAAATAAATATATAATTGGGAATCCTAGGTTTTTTTATACTCAGTAATATCTTCTTATACCCTCTGGATGTCATTAAATACCTCACTACCTTTATATTTTTCCATCTTTTCATTTCTAAAAGCTGTCTTTAGACATTTTACTTTCTTGTGCAGGATTAGTCACCAGAAGTAGAATAACTGAACTTTTACTAGATAGAGACTTCCCAGAGTAAAATTGGATTCTTCATCCTTTACTTTTCTTCCTCTGAAATGTCAAACACACCACTATATAAAGTGTTACCTTCAAATTGGAATTTGTGAATTAGACTATTTAATACATCAGACTTTCTTTCTGCTTATTGAAACCCCATGGGCACAAGTGAGCTAGGTCAATGTTACAAAAGGAAGTTGTTTTTCCTTTATAATCAAGTGGGACAGGATTAGAGGCAAAGTTGATATTTCTCTAGCCCAGTTACTTGATGGCAGGTATTTTGAACTCTAATGTTTCAGGTAGAGGGACAAAAAATATGAAGGACTCATATTTCACCCAAGGTCACCTTTTGAGTCAGTAATGAGATTCAGATGTGTGCAGTACTGGTCGATGTGCTCGCCCCTAAAAATAGAAGACTGTGTTAACTAGAACACATGGTCTGCAGAAAGTCACCAGAATTTAAAGAACAACTTCATGAAATAATGATTGTCCTGAAAATAAATGGTTTCTTTAAAAAAAAAAAGTCTGCAAAATATTGTTGGAAAAGAAAATGAGGGAACCCCAAAAGAGACCTGTCCCCCTGCCAAGCACCCTACTGGTGAGAAGTAAGTGGAGCCCAGAAGAGCTGCCCTGCCTGCAAATGAGAGATCCGATACAGTGTCTTGAAGGCACATCTCCTGCTCTTCACCATGAATCTCTGCTTTAATCGCTGGAAATAGTCTCTAACCTCCTTGGGTCTCATACTTTCTCATCCATGCTTGTCTTTGTAACTCCTTCTTAAAACCCCAAGTATGCCTCTCTTTTGTCCTTTTCTACCCACATCTCTAGACTTCCTCCCCTGAACTAGAGTTAAAACAAATACATTGAAAAACAAAACAAAACTATTAACTGGAACATCTCTGGTCAGGGTTGTCCTCAGCGCCGGAGTGGGGATTATCGTCCAGTCTCCCACACAGCTTCCGACTCCCTGCTGCCACATCACACAGCACACTTTCTCCCCTGACCTTAGTAGCCTCGTGCAGAAACATTAGCTATTTTAATCAAATATGGCAGAACTCAGAGTATTTTATTAGGAAAAGGAAAATGTTGCAAGGACCCCGGGAACTGTGGAACAACCAGAGGGCTCTGTGTCTCTCGTCTCTGCTGAGTTTGTGTGTCTGTTTTCTGCTCTCCTTTTTCAGACCTGCTGGGTGGTAGGACCACTGGTAACCCCCAGTGCAAGGTAGCTGTCACTACTTGATTCTCTGTCCTTGGTTCCACTGTGAACAATCCTTCTGAGATCTTTTGGGGCAAATGATCAGATGCCCACCCCAGTGTCAATAAGCATGGCTGGTGGGGTTTGTATCATACCACAAAGACATGGCTATTGAGGACGCTACACCATATATTTAAGACAGTAGCTGGCACATAACATGCCCTTAGTATATGAATGGATTCAAAAGGCACATTATCACACTGACACTATCTGGAGCTTAAACAGAGGAAGCAGGTTTCCACTTCCGGCTCACCTAATAGTTCCCAGTTGGTGTGAGCGTTGGCTCCTCTCTCCGTCATAGAATCCTTAGGAACGATTGACTTTTCCAGACTTCAGCTCCTTGAACTTTCATTCGGATAAGAAAGATATTTCTATTATGGGTATGTGGGCTAAAGGCCCAATTGCAGATTCATAGCCCACAACTTTCTTATGAGTTAATACTATAATTAACATTTTTTCTAAAGCTGTATCTTTTTCTGATATATTTTTTTCCATAGCCAAAAAAGCATTTAAGGAATTAAAGGCCATCTTGGGATGGAAACACAACTGTAACTGCAGGACGAAACACTAATTCTCGTCATAATAGTCTTGAGTGGTTATTAATAATGAGGACTTGTAATGCTTTCATCTGAGTTATCCTGGCCATGAAATTAAAACACGCAGGTGAACTTTCCATTAACAGCAAGTTACGACGAGTAAAAGACTAAGTTTGTACTAATTAGAACAGGCCTCAAAGTTTTGCCCAACACTCAGTTTGTCACATTGTCTTTAGTTTGTTGAACATCTGTGGTACCATGTTCTCATTCATGGAATACAGGTTTTTTTTTTAAGGTTTTTATTTTCTTTTTTCTTTTTTTTTTTTTAATTTCATTTTATTTTCTTTTTTTTACAATGAGGGTTTTAATGCATTTTCAACCTAAGTCAGAGGAATGATGTGAGAACAGCATGAATTTTCTTCTATTTTGATGTGTACATAAGCATGGTGCCAGGACTCTCATGGTAAAAGAATTGTTTTTCTTATCCTCCAGCAATGATGGTTCCAAAATATCTCCATAGGAGGAGCTAAGAGGAGGCATGCAGTTGGACCAAGATTGAGGGACCTTTCTTGAAGCTCTATTTGCATATCAAGCTCATTGTTGTAACTTAGAGTGGGAGTTAGAGATAAAAATATAGCCAAGCATTCTAACCATTTCTCTACAAACTCTCCTCATAATTAAGAACTGGAATTTCTTCCTATCAAAGTTTAAGTACATCAAAGGAAGTTTCTGAGTGGGCTAAAGGAGATGCAGGGCATGGCAAAAGCCCTCACCACCTTCCTCAGGCCCACCATGAGCTTCATATCTCCCTGCAGCCACAGATCCAAATTTCTGGGCTTCATCCCAGCGCAACTTCTGGATAGAGTGGCTACATTTCTGATCCCACATCCTTCTCATGTCAGAACAGTGATGTTTTTTCTAACTACAGCATCTTCTTACCTTATCAGTTACATTAAATAGACAACCTTGGAAATAGGCCTTGACAGAAAGGTAAAATTTATCTTGGAGAAGAACCGGGATCATTCTCCCCTCCCTAACCCACTCGTCCCCAAATAAACATTAAACTATTGATTGTGTCCATAGGTTATTTGTTCATTTCTTTTTTTCTTTGCTTTCAGTTTTATATTCCGCATATGAGTGAAATCATGCAGTTCTTTGTTTTTTCTGTCTGGCTTATTTCACTTAGCATGATGATCTCCAGGTCCATCCATTTTGTTGCAAATGGTAATATTTCATCTTTTCTTACAGCTGAGTAATATTCCATTGTGTATATGTACCACAGCTTCTTTATCCAGTCATCTGTCGCAGGGCACTTTGGTTGTTTCCAT
>PVJL010016826.1:0-19887 GCA_004026885.1 Lyroderma lyra | reverse complement strand
TCCCCAAATAAACATTAAACTATCGATTGTGTCCATGGGTTATTTGTTTGTTCAGTTCTTTTTTTCTTTGCTTTCAGTTTTATATGATGAAATATTGCCATTTGCAACAAAATGGATGAACCTGGAGATCATCATGCTAAGTGAAATAAGCCAGACAGAAAAAACAAAGAACTGCATGATTTCACTCATATGCGGAATATAAAATACCATTTCAAATGCTTAATCTGATTAGAAAGGGATTTCAATTCTGATTACAGACAAGTCCCAGTAATTACTCTTATTAAGCGTAAAACACAGGCTGTGTATATATATATACTCTGAAAGTAGAGCAAGCAAACATAAGGAAATTCCCCAAAGATTGCCCAGATTTTATATCAGTTATTAACTTCGATGTCTACCATGTCCTAGCCTTTGAAGCAGTGGAAGAAGAGTACAAAATAGGCTTTGCTCAATTCCTTTAGGACTTCACGAAAGCTAGAGAAGGAGAGCTGTGAATTATGCAACTGAACAAACTAAACTGCTAGGCCCCCCCACAGCTTCCCTGCAGCCTCCATGCATCCAGCACAGCCATGATGAAGAGCGCCGCATTTCCACTTACTTTTGCCACAAGTTTTCACCAAGATGCGCACTTTTGTAATGGACAGTGAGGTGAGGTGGTCCCTGCTACTGAAACATTGTCCACATTCTTCACGCTGATGAGCCTTTTCACCTTAAAGACCCAAATAATTTGATTATAGCATGCATTGCAGCCCCTCCCCACCCAGAAACAAAAAATCAAACAGGAAGATAACATAGTGAGAAATTTACCAGGAGAGGAAAGCCACCCTTCAGATGGGATATTTGCTCTATATCCCATCCTCAAACATCTGTCTTCAGTAACTCTGTGCTTATTTTCAGGAATGTGAGGCCTTCTCCCACCTCAGTCACCTTTCCCTGCAGACTCCAAATCTTACCTTGCAAGGCCAATGAACTCACTGAGACACTTGGGACTTTTTTGGGAACACGTCTAGATACCAAGCATGTCGATGAGTGTCTACTGAATCAGGATTAGGCCACCTTACTGCTTATAAGAAGGACCTCAGCATTTTAAGATCTTTGTACTACCCTTTTAAGAGACTTTTTATCTGGAAATATTTTACTTTTGTAACAAGTCAAAATACAAATATAAACAGAAACTCGACATGAGTCCCATTTCTCATCTCTATTCTTACATCCACTTATGAAGGTTTTGTCTCTAAACATCACTTTCTTAACTTAAGGCCTCTGGAATTAGGCATTTAGAATTCTCAACCTAAAATGAAAATGTATAGTTCTAGTGAAAAAATCCTTGAGACCTCTAACATCTCTTAAAATGGTCACAGCAACCTAATCTGCCTCATTGAGATCATTTAAGAAAATAATGACTATCTATCACATACTATCTGCTTCAAGTACATTTACAGTAACAGTATAATCACCTGCTCTACTGTGTTCAGGGTGGCTCTTCCCATTACTGTGCTCACAGAGTGGACTCTCTTAGCCTTCCTGAACATCAATCTGAGAAGAAAACATGAAAGAAATTCCCAGAATAACCCATGGACACAATCAATAGTTTAATGTTTATTTGGGGATGAGTGAATGTTTATTTAGGGAGGGGAGAAAGGGGAGGAGGTGGGAGAGGAGTGGGGGAAGCTAAATATAAGGTGATGGAAAGAGAAGTCACATTAGGTGGTCAACTTATTATACATCAAGTTGACAATGCACTGTAGAATTGTATGCCTGAAACCTATGTAATCCTTGCTAACAGATGTCACCCCAATAAGTCTAACAATAAAAATGAATTTAAAAAAAAATAAAAATAAAACAAAGGCTATAACAAGGGAAAAAAAAGAAACCCCAGAATATAAACATAGTAAATATATCATAAAGATTCGAAATTGATTGGGATGATTAAGGTACTCTTTCTCAAAGACAGGGTCTCAAAAAGTCACTATTACATATATCCTGTTATAACCAATTCTCTCCCAACATCTAAGTTTTGCTAACTCCTTTCAAATCCCATCAGAGTGGTCAACATGATCTTGACTTCTCCCTTCAGGGAGTTGCCAACAGAAATTACTCCACATATCTGCAATAATATGCAAAATTCAAAAATCTGATTAAAATAATTTTAAAATATAGTTTGTAGTCATAAGGAAAATCAAATGTATAAAATTACAGAGAAGAACAACAATTCATAATATTATGTCCCTTTTTAAAAAACCATTTTAGAACAAGTATTACAAAGGGGTGACCAACATGTATCAAATTACATCAAGATGATGCAGTGTGTCCTCTTCAGGAGCTTTTTTAAGAAGGGTTTTGGAAACATCCTTACAAAATATACCTTACGTGAATTTATTTTTTTGTCCTTTGTCAGGTGGTCATGACAAATAAAGGTTATCTCACATTCATCACATTCGTATCTTTTATCATTATGATGCACTCGTAAGTTAATTCTATAAAAAAAAACATTGAAGATCACTGAAAATGGTGAAACAGAGGGAAAGCCTTCATTAACTCATGAAAACTGGGCTGTTTATGCGGCAAGTCTCATGCATTGCTGGCTCCATTTCTAGGACTTTCCCAGTGCTTCCCACCCACACCTGCTGGGCTCCGGGACTCCTGCTTGCAAAAGGGCACTATTCCTACATGATGTTTTAGACCCTAAATCCACTTCACTGAACCTACCAACTGTCTCGAGTCGTGTCTGACTGCTGAAGTCTCTGAGACAGCAAAAGCAGCAGTGAATCAGGAAGGATTTAGTCAGACAAATGGGGTCAGCGAGCAAGTGACACACACGATGATGGCAGCTGACTTACCAAGTACTGATTCCTTGCGGATAACTGATACCTCTTATAACTGATAGTTTAGAATTCGGTAAATCTGTAACTAATCAACTCTGACAATGACATTTTACTGCTCTTCATCACAGTAACAGAATATGGCTCATTTTATAGTTTCCCAAGGACAGAGTATAAAGGTTTAAGCTACTGAAAAGGATCTCACATGAAGTGTTTTTATCCCCACAACCCTCCGTGTGTGTATGTGTGTATATATATATATATATATATATATATATATATATATATATATATATATATATATATATATCATAGGGAAATGCAGCGCTTTCTTATTCAAAGTGCCCAAACAGGAGTTGATTGCACTAAAACTAAAACCAGTTAACTGGCTGGATGACATTTAAAGTGGAAACATTCTGTTTAAACTTATAAAGAGATAAATAATAAATAAAAAGGTAAATAACAAAGCCTTAAGATTAAAATCCTTAACAGTATTGTCAAGAAGTAAAATTTTACACATATACCCCAGTAGGCAGGCATCTATTGTTCATTCAGGAAAAAAAATAACTTTTCAGAAATTGCAACTGGAGTCAGGGATTTAGGTATAAAAAATAATCACATGAGTTTCAAATAATGAACAGAAGAGTTTCTAAAACAAAGAAGCCTGGATTTTTCAAATCTGCCATATTTTCATATCAAACTACTCGTGAATGAACAAGAGTGAAGAAATACACTAAGGTTAGAATACTAGAGTTATAATGAGTTTCAATTCGAAGACAAGTAATGAAATAGTCCTTTAAATGATGACAATTTAGACACGAAAGCACTCAGCAACCTCGATGATGACAAAATATTTAATAACACTTTACTTCATAGAGTGAAGACAGTATTAAAAATTGTAATGTAGGTGAAAGTCTACAAAGTGTTTTCAACAACTCTGCTTATCGGAAGTGCTAAGGAAAGTTATAATTTAAGAAACAATCAGAGCACTGATAAGAAAATAGAGTTAAAAAGGAGATGTAACTTATGTTACTGAAGAGAAGAAGAACATGGCCTGACTCACCTGCATGGGCTTCCGTGATGAAATCTCTGCCCACAAATACCACAAAGACGAGGCTTTTTTCCCCACTATGGATTCTCAAATGTTATTTCAAAGTCGTTCTATGTTCAAAAGAAGTGTATATATACATACATACATACATACATACATACATACATATTTAAACTGAAGATTTCTTACTGTCAATGTGTACCTTAAACACAGATTTCCAAAAGGCCCCCATACAGGTGTTCAGGGTAACAGATACGGCAGCAGTTCTCCCTCCTCTCCTAGCATCAGTCTCACTGCATACACACATGTTTTTTCCCTCCCCTTTAAAAAGACAGACGGTTAACTAACTAAATAAATTTGACTTTGGACTCCTTTGCCATCAGTTTGCTCAAAGATTTAACTATCTAGCTTAGGCGAACTTAGGAGAAATACAAATAAAAGATACTCAATTCTTACTTCTAAACTCAGTAAAACTAAAGTAAATTGCAATGGAGAGAGTACAGTAACAACATAGAGGGAATCCAGTTTATCAGGAGGAACCCTCACAAATACGTGCTCAATCCTTGTTAAAAGAAAGTTTCGAGGCAAAGAAAACATGATAGGCACTGGCACTTCTAGGTGCCAACATGAAAATATGTCACTGGCACTCCTGGTCCTCCTGCCCACCTGACCCTGCGTGGGATCCTGAGTGACCCCTGCTGACCCAAGCACATCATTAGCACATGCAGCATTTCGAATGTTCGGAGATCTTTCGCATAGGTAAAGGGCTGCCCAAGTTATTTGGGGAGGAGGAAAGCCCAAGGCCATGTGTCTGACCATTGGGCCTTTCCCAGTCACTACCGCTTGGCAGTTAACTTCGGTCCCAATTACCCAGTGAGCATGAAGGGTGATTCTGAAGTAAAGTCGCCCTTCGCCAGCATGTGGCACTCATCTACAAGGTCCCCACCTGCAGGTGTGCCCAGCTCCGTGCAGATCAGTCTTAAAACTATTCTGAGACTCCAGCCCATGAAGCAACCAAAAGTAAGAAGACAGAAAGGTCTTTGTGGCTTTGGTTCATTTGCTTTTTATTTTCATAGAAAGACCTTTAATTTGGAAAAAAAAAAGCTTAGGATACATAAAATCAGCTTTATAATTCATCCATCTATAAGTGCATATTTTCATATAAACTTAGTGTACTGACTTTCCTATTTTGCCACCATATCCAGCTGTTATTTTAAGCAAGTGGCATTTATAATTTTCTATAATTAGGAAACTTCATTATAATAAGAGTACAAAACCTACACATACTGTTGACAGACTAGCATTACACATACGCAGGACAAGCTATGAAGCTTCAGGGCTGCTGACAATGTCCCCGCTACCTTCACTGCCCCCCAACGCATCCTTCTTGGCTCTTGTTCTCAGAAATAGCCCCGTGTGATGCATTCCCTAGTTTTGTTCTGTGACTTGTGTACTGTGTTTCACAAAACAACACAGTGCAAGTTTCTGAAAAACTGAGTAGCAAGCGCAAATGCAACAATGTCGCCACTATTAGTACAGGGCCCATGAGACAGCGTGAAGGGGTCTCAGGATCAAATTCCACCTGGGACTGCCCCAAGCATTAGCAAGAACCCCCGTCAGCAGGTCTATGGGTCAAGTCATTAATGGACACTGGAAAAAAGGATTCATCCGAATCAGAGCACCTGACAATTATGGCTGGTGGGGGGTAGCAGGTACTGGATGGGAGTCTGGCAGAGATATGACCAAAGTGCATAGGCGACACCATACATCCTGCGTCTCAGCCTGCCATGACCTGCCACTGCTTCCACTAAGCCCAGAGGAACATTTCTGTGTAGAGACATGCATGCACTCTGCTACATCAGCACAAAGGCAGGAAGCCAAGCACAGGAACCTCCTTAGCTGCAGGCCCCATGCTGGGGCTAAAGACGTTAGAACATGGGGGTGTGGAGAGTTGCTGTGCAACACTCATGTCAGTTATGTGAGAGGAGAAGGTTCTAGATGCCTCTGTACAACACTGTGCCATGTTCACAAATGTGGGACCATGCAC
This sequence comes from Lyroderma lyra, assembly GCA_004026885.1. Lineage (NCBI taxonomy): Eukaryota > Metazoa > Chordata > Mammalia > Chiroptera > Megadermatidae > Lyroderma > Lyroderma lyra. The sequence goes on along the minus strand of PVJL010016826.1, from coordinate 13,967 downwards.
TTCAACACTTGTTAAGAGGGTATCTGTCACATGCCACATCCTTACCACCATTAAAACAATTTAGAAAAGGTTTGTGGTTAGGCCCACGCTGCATTTTCTCCCAGTTAAAAGAGGCAACGTGCCAGCAGGGATCTCAGAGTGACAACCTGCAGGGCGTCTCGGGTCACCGCTACCAGTGTGGATGGGCTCACCATGGCACACCTGTGGAACAGCTGGCATCCTGGGATCCTCATCCAGCATCCTGCCATGAAGCCCTCCACCTCTCTCCTGCCAGGATTCCATGCCTGGGGGCCTCGTCTTCCTCTTTCAAAGCTCAGGGTCTCATCCTGGGGAAGCGCCCCCTATATTGGGATAATTTCTCTCTCTCCATCCCTCTCTCAGACCCTCCTTTGGTTACTCTCTCCCTGTCTGTTTTTATAACATTCTCTTTTGACTCCTTGTTTTTATCTCCCCTTGTCCTGGTTTCAGATGTCACCACTATTCACCTGGCTTCTATCCTATGTCATCTCCTCAGACATTCTCATTGAACATCATGGCCATCACTGCATCTGTTTCTTGACTGCTTTCACTTGAATGGGCCAGGAAATCCAAACTACAGGTGTCCCATGCTGAGTTAATACTCTTCTCCCTGTATTTACTTATTCATATGCACATCCTGATTTTGGGCAGTCCCATGCTCTCAGTCACACAGAGGAGAACATACCAAGTTCCTGTCTTTGCCTTTCCTTTCACAACTGAGCCATTGCAGCCTCTGCAGACTCAGCCATCCCAACCTGTATACTCCCCATTCTCCCATTTCTGGACACTCTGTACTGGTCAGAGTTTTCCAGAGAAGTAGAATAAAAAGAATTTTGAGCTATTAGAGGAAAAGATTGATTTTAATGTGTGGGCATGTGGGACTATGGAGGCTGGGACGTCCATATTGTTCAGGGTGAGGTGGCAGACTGGAGACCAGGAAGAGCCAGTGCTGCAGTTCAAATCCAAAGCCCTTCAGCTACTCAACAGCAATAGCAGCAGAGCTGTTGCTAAATAGTGTCATTTTCAGTAATATGTCTGGAGAAATATTTTTCTGCAGTGGAGAGGTTCTGCTTTCTCCATTCTCTCAGCTTATTCTCAGAATAGAATGAGCTAATGACTTTTAAAACAGGTGTTGATAAGTCAAGGAACCTCTAGAATTTAGAAGAACTCAAAACAAATGCCCTCAGAAATACATCCATTTCTCCTCATGTTTCTCATGGATTGAAGTGCAATGAGCTTAGATGGGCAGGAATTGGCACAGGAGCACCCGTGAGGTTCTAAGAGTGACTTGTGAGCATCACTAACTTACCTTTCTACCAATCACATGTTTTAAAACTTATTTAGTCATTCAAAAATGATCCAGTCATTTGTGTGAGCTGATGCACCCAACTCTGCCAAGTGTTCTGCTATAAATCTTAGGTCTGTAGATCCCTCTGTGTTTTCCAAAGCCTTTCTATATATACTAGTTAATTTTACTTTTAATTGGCGATTCAATCACCTTATTATAGGTCTGTTCACATTTTCTATTTCTTTGTGATTTAGTCTTAGTCGGTGTTGTTTTTAGAAATCTGTCCCAACCTGTTTCTATGTCTGTGCTATTTTTTAGAGTTTCACATGCATGATGATTATTCCCACTGCATAAATGCTTCATGTGATCATGGTTGTACACAGTTGCATCACATGCTGTCATGAATTATGTACCTTCCTCCTGTGATAGAACGTGGGTTGATGTTAACTGGTTTTCTGCACTCAATATCCTCATATTGTGCATGCATCTCTTCTTGTTTCCATAGAACAAACTCCTAGCAGTACAGTGTCTGGATCATTGGATCTGCAAGCTTTTTCCTGCTCTGACCAAGTGTTTGGAAGTAATGTCAGGAAGGAAATCAGGCTCCTGGTTTAAGCTATCCATGGAGTAATAGTAACAGTTTGTTTAAACAATTTTGTCAATACCTTACTATTCCAATTCCACTTTCCAGTCAATTGTCCTCTCAATAGATGATGAAAAATATCAGTAGAAATATAAATCATTTTGCCTAATAGCAGTAAGTCTCAAATACAACTTTATTTTAGAAATCTCATCTCTAGTCTTAAATGTTCACTCTTATACTTTCAGTAACCACATTTAAAATGAGATAAACAGCTGAGTGACTCATAACTGTCATCATTAAAAGAGTAAATAACACTTACTAGAAATTTGCTCTGTACCAGTCACGGTGTAAAAGCTGTTATACGCACAGTCTGTTTAACTTGACAAAAATCCTAGCACAAGAATTAATGATCTCTAATTTACCAATCACAAACAGAGACATTGCAGGGTCCCTCACAGTCTCTCATGGGGCACAGCAAAGGCCTAAGCATAGGTCTGTCAGGTTGATACCAGCTTAGTGCTATTGATTCTGAACATGTTCGATCCGATGTGAATCATTAAGCGTACTGATGAGATGAACAGCTGACTAGCTCAGACCCATCATCAGCCCAGGTGTGTCCAACCTTGGTGAGATGTGTTTGTTTCCTTTTATGTCTACTTCCTTTCTGATAAATAACGTCTGAGCTCAGGTAGAGACTTTGGAAAGTAAACTTAAATGTTTTCAGAATCGCTGATGTCACCTTACATTTGAAAGTGAGACACAACCCCAAGGGTCGGGGAACCCTTTCTCTCTCCCATCCCCCACTGTGGAAATGCCATCATCCGATGATGACCCAAGACTCTTTTAGGGCTGGGAGGAGGCCCTAGACACCTGGGGCAGAGGGGACCAGGCACTTCTCATTCTGCTTGGGGGAGAGCCTGAGCCTTCCCAGGTGGGCAAGCCCCTTCCAGGGGAGGAGTCAGGTCAGACCATGCCCCCAGGCCCTCCAAGCCTTTCACTGTTTGGCTCTAAAGATGCCTTAGCTGGGGGCTGGAGGGTTGGACTGGGCTTTAATTTAAGGCCCAAGGGCCGAGGTAGAGGATAAGAACCAGCTGGGAGAAGCCGAGATGCAGGTGTATTGTGATTGGACAGTCAGAGCAGCCTCAGTTTTGACAACACCGGACCAGGTCTAGTGGGCACTGCTGCTGGTTTCCAGCTTGTTCAGACCCCTCTGTGAGCTCCCACGTGTCCCCATGTGATCCTGCACAACCCCACGTGGTGCTGGCAGGTACCCCTGGAGCAGGCTGCAGGAGCACCTCGACTTTGTTCAGCCTTTTCAGAGGAGCCTAACACTGTTTCTGGTGGCACCACCATGTTGAGGGGTTCAAGGTAACCTCAGGAGCCTTCAGGAGGATTCATACAGGGACCACTGTGGAAGCAAAAGGTGAGGAGTGTGGCCCAGAAAGACTACTGAGTCCCCTGCGGGGGTGAGGGTTCTCAGGGTACCTACCGGAGGAAGAGGTAGGAGTGGAAAATCTTGGCTTATTGTCTCTAGTTTTGGTGTACGAGAGTGAGGGAAGAGTACTGGGTGTAGGTGCATTTGTTTCTTGCGTCTTGTTATCAAGAAATAAAGACTGGTGTCCCTGGTGGTGTAGTGACTAGGCTTCGGGGCTCTCAATGCCAAGGTCTGGGTTTGATTCCCAGTCAGGGACCTACGAAAAAAGAGAGAAAGATTTAGGCCTATTAGTGTACCTGTAAAGGCAAATTGCCTCCACCTGACGTCTAGCCGGTACTTCTCTGGGCTAATTGCTGATCCATGGAGTTCTGCCTGAACCGTGGGTCTAAGCTCCTCTGGTGAGTGGAAGCAGTAGGTGAGATGAGGCCTCTGAAGGTCATAAACGGGGTTTATCTACAAGTGAGTTAGCACCAGAGGTTCTGATTCTCATTTTAATGCAGAACAAGAACATGCTGCTCTCTGCTGTCGTCTAGCGGTCGTGTTAGGAACAGCACCTGTGTGTGCGTCACCAGGGAAAGCTTTTCTCTGTGGTTTTCTGATGTCATTGGGAACAACACCTGCTTGTGTGTCACCTGGAAATGTTACAGTTCTCTGGTCCCACCTGTGTCAGCTTTACAGCATGATTTTTTATAGACACTTGAATCGCCCATGTCATCACCATTATGAACTACTATTAAAAGGGGGAGGAATTCATAAATTACACATAAACAGTTTATACACATGGGTCATTCTTTCTTTCTTTCTTTCTTTCTTTCTTTCTTTCTTTCTTTCTTTCTTTCTTTTTTTTTTTTTTTTTTTTTTTTTTTTTTTTTTTTTTTTTTTTTTTTTTTTTTTTTTTTTTTTTTTTTTTTTTTTTTTTTTTTTTTTTTTTTTTTTTTTTTTTTTTTTTTTTTTTTTTTTTTTTTTGGTTATGTGGGTAGTTCCTGGGCTAGGAATTGAACCCAGCCTGCAGTGTTGACAGCACTGAAGCCTTAGCCATTACACCACCAGGGAACTCCATTATTCTTCTTTAATAATAAAGAAGGAATGAAAACAAGATGAGAAGGCACCCTGGACAATTGATGTTTTCCCTGTAAAATAGTTATCTAAGATTTTTGACACCTGTCATTGGGAGCAAATTAGATGCCAATTGTGATTTTGCCTCTGGGTTTGTTGTATCATAAACTAGTGAGCTGTGAATACATAGTCGGTTTTTAACTAAGTCTTGAGGCTTTAATTTTTATGGTTTATTGGCTTAATTACTGCCTTTAGAAAATAATGCAGATTCATACTTATACTGTAAAATATACTTTAATTTTATTTAAATGTATTTAGATCTAGTATTAGCAGGGTTGTCTCATTTTAAAGAAAACTCATTTTTTCTTCCTTTTTAAGTAACCTCTTTAGAATTTATTCCTATGGAGTCTGTTAACAGTATCCCGACAGAAAGTACTGTTTGCTGGTGGGGGAGCAGGTTGTTTTATTGTTTGTTTCTTTTTGTGAGAAGACAAATTCTACGTATAGTTTATTTCACTATTTTCTCTTTGAAATAAATAGTCCAGTTTCAGGTTTGGTTCTTACCACTTTTCCTCTTGAGAAATAATCTGTTCAATACAGTATTTTCTCTCTCTTTCTCTCTCTCTCTCTCTCTCTCTCTCTCACTCTCTCTCTCTGTGTGTGTGTGTGTGTGTGTGTGTGTGTGTGTGTGTATGAGGGTTTGTAAAGATTAAAGATATTGAAATATTTAAACAGGCTTTATGTTAAGAGTTTTGCCAACTTTGATTGCTTCTCTTTTACTCGCTTGTACTGTCTAATATTCATTGTGTCTCACTGAAAACTGCTGTGTGAAGGCTGCCAGTTTTTCCTATTCACTACCATAGGGAAAAGATTCTAGGACAAGCTTGTCCAACATCTGGCTTAGGATGGCTTTAAATGTGGCCCAAGACAAATTTGTGACTTTCTAAAACATCATGAAATTTATGCCTGGACTTTTTGTTTTTTTTTAGTTCATCAGCTAATGTTAGTGTTAGTATATTTTGTGAGTGGCCCACGCATGTTTTTCCAATGTCACTCAGAGAAGTCAAAAGGTTGAACAGCCCTGCTTTAAAAGGTGTTAATACCACCAGAAATATTTACTGTTTGTCCCATCCTCCCCTGCTCCCTTTCCCCTATACCTAAAGGACCACTGTCCTTTCTCTTGAGTTTTATGAGGCTCTTCTGGCTAGTCTCTTTGTCAGGACACCTGGTTTCTTGTCTTTTTCTCTGTGATGATGGGATTTGCCTTCACAGAAACTAAGGCTTCATGTCCCATGTGGCACAACACTGCTGCTGTTACTCTTACTGTCAGTGGCTGGTGAGGCATTGGGCATAGGTGTTCCTAACTTTGGTGAGATATGTGTGTGTGTGTGTGTGTGTTTAAGTACATCCATTTCCTTTCTGATGATAAAAATCTGTGCTTAAGTAGAGACATAGGTGAGTAAAGTTAAAAGTTTCCAAAAAGGCTGATGTCATTTAAGTTTTCAAAGTGAGACACCAGCCCAAGTGTGGGAGGAGTCCTCACTGCTGTTATTTCCAAATCTGGGGTCCAGCCTCATGTGAGAGTCACCATGATGCCTCTCTGTGGCTTGTGTTGGCCTCTATTCTGAGGGAACGTGTTTTACCTCAGTATTCTCCCTTAAGGCCCTGAAGCATCTGAGACAATGTGGGGCCTCCTTCTGTACCTCAGCATCTCCTCAGGAGCAGAGGACAAGGGAGGAACAGGAAAGGTGAAGCTGCTTGTAAGTGAACTCTGATGAGGGGATGGGGCAGGTGTGTCTGACTCCCAGGACCCAGCAGAGGAAGAGCTTGCTGTGGAAAATTGTTAGTTTCCTTTGTGACATTAGATAGTGTTTGTGTGTTCCTGCCAGTGTTCCCAGCATCATTTATGAGGGTTCGATTTTGGCTTCTTTCTGCTGCTTTGATATATGTGCTTGGTTTTATGCCAGTATTACCCTGTATTGGTTATTATAGTTTTTTCGTGGTCAAGTGTTGTGGAAAATTGGGATTAAATATCCCACTGTATCTATCACCTCCTATGTCATCCATGTCTCACAAGGCACAGTGGCTACTCATCCAGTCTTCCCCCAGCACCTCTAGGTGACATGCAGACTTCTGCAGGGACATTAGCTCCTCCACGCTACGTGAACTGGCTTTGCACAAGGCTTGGCCTCGATACCCAATGCTGACGTTTTTTCTGCTTCTCTGATGTGGTATTGACATGGATGTTTAGAATTGTAATTTACATTCCAGTAGTTTCAGAGATCCAGAAAATGTTCAGTAGCAGTACACATGCTCTATCTCTACACTCGCGTTCTGCAGCTGACGTTGCTTTCCTATATTGGTGTCTCGCATGTACCACCACCTGTGTTTCATCCAAAGAGCCCACAGGTGAAGACGTTCTTGTGGTTTCCACGTGACAGTCCCATCCACAACCCCATCTCATCTTCCACCTCCTGTCCCAACTGTGTAAAATGTCTCCTTCCATTCTGATCTGATCCTATTTTTCTGGAACTGTTACTGAGACTTTCCCTCGTGGGATGGATTTAAAAGGGCAGGAATGACTCTGATCCTGGTGACCTCTTCTTCCTGACTTCTTTCACTCAGGATGTGTTCACATTCATCCATGTTGTATGTTTCGTACATGACATGTATCTGTACCTCCTCATTTTTCTTTTCGGTTAATTACATGCAGCACAATATTTACTCGTTAAACCACTTGAAGCATTCCATTTTGTGGCTGTAAATGCATTTACATTTTTATGCAAATTTTACAACATCCATCTTTAGATCTTTACTTTCCTTAATTTTAACTGTATCCATAAAACACTAACTCCCCACTCTCATTCCTTCCCAAGCCCCTGGAAACCACATTCTACTTTCTGTCTCTGAATTTGATTTTGATAGATAGCTCACAGAAGTGGAATCATGTAGTATTTGTCATTCTGTGACTGTCTTATTTCACTTTGCATAGTGGCTTCAAGTTCACTCATGTGGTAGCCTATATCAGAATTTTCCTAGTTGTGAAGGCTGAATATTTCCTTGTGTTTACATGACAATTTTTGTCCATTCATTTGTTAATGGACCCTTGGGATGCTTCTATCCTTTGACTTGTGTGAATCATACTGCTATAAAAATGGGAGTATGGAGAATTTGTTTGAGGGTTTGCTTTCAAATGTTTTGGCTCTATACCCTGAAGTGGATTGGTGGATTGTACTCTATCTATATTATTAAGTTTTTGAGGAACCTCCATACAATTTTCCACAGAGGCTGACCATTTCAATGTATTCCTTTATATGTCAGAGTAATTCAGTTAATGCATTTAGCACATTTTGTTTATTCATTCCCACATTGATGGACATTTAAATTGTTTCAAGCTTTTGGCTGTGGTGAATACTGCTGCTTTGAATATTCATGGACTGGTAAATTTTGAATACTGCTTTCCAATTTTTCAGTGTATGTATCTAGGAGTATAGTTCATCCATGTGGTAATTGTTTTTTGAGAAAATGTGAAATTATTGTACATGCAGACTACTGTTTTATATTGCACAGGTTATGTTTATGTTTCCAATTTCTCTGCATCGTTGTCAACAATTGTTCATTTTCTAAATTATAGCCATTCCAGTGTGTGTAAAGGGGGTGTTATACTGTAGGTTTAACTTGCATTTCCATCATGACTAATGACGTTTAACATCTTTAAGGGTGCCTGTTGACAACCTGTATGTCTTTTATCAGATATATTATGTAATGTGCACCTATTTTCTTTGATTCTGTAGGCAGTCTTTTCACTTTCCGGATAGCTTCTTTTGATGCACAATAGTTTTTAATATTGAGGAAATCTCCTTTGTCATTTATTTTGTTGTGCTTTGGTGTCAGATTGATGAACCATTGCTAAATCCAACATCATGAAGATTCATCACGATGATTTTTTTAGAGTTTTTAATTTATTTTTTATTGGGGTGACATCTGTTAGCAAGGATTACATAGGTTTCAGGCATACAATTCTACAGTGCATTGTCAACTTGATGTATAATCAGTTCACCACCTAATGTGACTTCTCTTTCCATCACTTTATATTTAGCTTCCCCCCTCCTCTCCCACCCCCTCCCCTTTCTCCCCTCCCTAACCCACTCATCCCCAAATAAGCATTAAACTATTGATTGTGTCCATGGGTTATTTGTTTGTTCATTTCTTTTTTTCTTTGCTTTCAGTTTTATATTCTGCATATGAGTGAAGTCATACAGTTCTTAGTTTTTTCTGTCTGGCTTATGTCACTAAGCAGAGTTTGTAATTTAACCTCCTACATTTAAGCCTTTTCCTATCTTGAGTCAGTCTTTTGTGATGTAGTGTAAGGGTCCAGTTTTATTTCTCTGCAAATGGTTATTCAATTACCCAGCTAGTTTTTGAAAAGACTCTTTATGTTAATTAATGTTGTTGACCCTTTTCAGACAATCGAAGATGGTGGATGTGTTAATATCTGGGTTCTTAATTCAGTTTCATTCATCTGTATATATAGCCCTATGTCACATAATGAAGTTTCTGTCAATGGCAGAAAGCATATATGGCCACGATCCCAAAAGACTCAAATAGAGCTGAAAATGTTCTATCACCTACAGCTGTCCTGATATAGCCCAGTGCATCCCTCACATGTCTGTGTTGATGTTGCTGTAGACAAGTCTCCAATATTGCTTCTTGTCTAGAAGTACAGCAGCAGCAAACATGTTTTATACACAATAGTTGATAATGATAATAAACAATCATTTTCGTGGGTAATGTATTGATTTCAGTTTATCATTTTAATTTTTCTTTAGTGGTGACTTTATTCACCTTAGTTAATTAAACATGTACCTGTCTTAAAAATCCTATAAATGGAGAGAACTCCCACTGATATAGGTCATCCCACTTAGCATGGTCATTTTGTGTAAAGTGGAATTTGTTACTCAAATCTTATTCATCACACTATGGTTAAATGATTGTCACATATAATGACCATCTCCAGTCTGGTCCTGCCCTGTCTGTCTGCCCTTGACAGACGTGCTCCACAGGCAGTTCCTTGTAGGAAGCTGGCAGGTTAGTGCAAGCTTCTTCCTTGATGAAGTTTGCGTGGAAAGACCCCTGTGTGAAAATGACTGCTGGGGTCTCTCTTTCCAAGTTTGAGCCTAGTTAGCCCACAGGAGCCCTTAGAAATGTGTCTTTATTTTCAGAGCTTACGTGTGTGGTGTTTGGCATGTAAGGGGCACAGGGGTAAATGCTGAAAGTAACCTGGATGAATATTGTCCATCCCAGGTCTACCCAGCTTGTGAGGAGCAAAGAGGGTACATGGGAAAATGAACCAAATGAGACCTGGAGCAAATCTGACTTCTGGCTTCTGCCAGCGCATGGAGAGCAGAGGTGGTCCTGGGGTGAGTGGAATTATTGAGGTCATTTCTCCATGCTGGCTGCAGACCACACGTGAGGGGCAGGAGGGTATGCTCTGTGAAAAGGGTAGGATAGACCTGAATGAGTGTTTCCCATTGCAACTCTAGCCAGCCAGCTTGTATGTGAGTGGCACGTGGGGGTGCCAAGCATAAGGAACATTATGAAACTTGGAGGTATGTTCTTCATCCCAGCTTCAGCCACTGTATGAGGAAGGGGAGTGTGCCTGGAATAAGATTGCATGTCAGCTGGCTGAGTTCTCTACTCAGCACTCTCTCTATGCTATGTCCTGTGAGTACTTCCCCTGAACTAATTTCCCATGTACACTTCCTCTGGGACACAATAAAGTGAGCACTTCTGGTGGGACCATTTTCCTAGGGCATTAAGCAAACCAGGAAAGAGCCTCTCACAAGAGCTGAGGGCCACACCAGCTGCACGCCTAGAGCATTACACCTTGTGTGGCGCATCTCCACCTCCCACCTCTCGTGAGAACTGAGGAGGAGCCCTGCACCTCTTTCTTTTTGTGAGAACCTGTGGTGAGCCTAGAATGTCTCCTCTTTTGTCTCACGTGGGGGCTGGGGTTGAGCCATAAGCCAGGGGCCTCTGGCTGATCACGAGGTTTGGGGATGAGCCATTAGCCTCTCGCCTCCCATGAGAGCCAGTTTGGAGCTGAAAAGGAGGCTGAGCCTCTTGTGAGAGCCGGGGAAGCTGGGAACTAGGAAGCTTTGTGCCCCTGTGAGAACCGGTGTTGAGTGGCGAGTGTTGCGCCCATCATGGGAGCCAGGGGTGAGCCATGAGCCTCTTGTGAGAGTGGGGATGAGAGTCACCATGCAGCTGCTTGGCCTGTGGGGGCGTCTCTTCTGAGGGAATGGGGTTTACCTCAGGACTCACCCTGGAGGTGCTGTGGCATTGGGGACCATGCGGGACCCCCTTTTGCACCTGCTTTTCCTTGGAGGCATGGACACGGGGGGAGACTGAGGAGAAGCTGCTGGTACACAAACTGCTGAGCGGTAGGGGAGGGGCGCCAATCATCAGAGAACCTGACAGAGAAAGGGCTCATGGGAAATTCTTGGGGTACTGCTTTTATTTGTGGTAAGGTAGTGAAGAGTGAGGATTTCTGCCTGAATTTTGGGTTAACCTGCGGAAGAGTTGGTGATTTCACGCTCTTGTTTAGACCCCACCCCTCCCCTGTCCCCTTCCCTGCCCTGTGATAAAACACACCTGTGCTTGAAGGTGCAGATAAGAATGTGAGGAAACTAGAGAGCTCCTGTCATCTTTCTATGGCAGCATTTTGATGAGACATTTCTTATTCCCATATCTGATTTATTGAATATTCAGTGTTTGATGTGCCAAACACACAGTCCTTGTGACTGTAATCTTCATGTCTTGTGAAACTTTAAACATGTTTTTGTGCTGTTATGAAATGTATTTCTAGAAGTGATTGAATTTATTCATGGCTGTATCAATATAAAGAAAACTCGTGTGACAGACCGTCACAATGCTTTTCAAAATTGTTTTCATTAGAACATAAAGTTTTCCTCAAAGTTAAGAATTCTAATATATAATTAAAGCCACAGAAATAAAAAATAATATAGAAAACAACTGTATAAAAGAAAATCTTGTTATGATTTTGGGTATAAAAAAAGTTTGAAAGATTGTTGTTTCTTTGAAAGAAAAACCAACTTTACGATTGTTAAAAAAACAGCTTTAAGATTGGTCTTGTTGTGTTGTTTAAAAAAAACAACTTTAAGAATGTCGTGGTGTTTAAAAAAACCCAACTTTAAGATTGTTGTTGTGTTTTTTTTTTTAAGAAAATGGTTTGCAATATGGAGATGTATTTTTGAAGTAAAGACAATTAGGTTTGTTCTAAAGTGAAGCTTGTTTTAGAATGAAAAACACAAAATTGGCAAAATCTGACTGTAAACTGGAAAGTCATAGAAGATATGTTGGGAGAGGAACTGTTATATATGGTAAGATGAATAAGATTAGAATAAATTTAAATAATAAATTTAAATGTCAGTAAGGTGATGTAGAAGCAGTTCATTGGATTTTCACTTTTTTAAAGACAAAAGTTGCTCTGCATTGTTGTGCTTCATACAAGTTAATTTTTTGATTTCTTAAGCTTTTATTTTTATGTTTTTAATTCATTTTGTTAGACTTATTGGGGTGACATCTGTTAGCAAGAATTACATAGGTTTCAGGCATACAATTCTACAGTGCATTGTCAACTTGATGTATAATCAGTTACCACCTAATGTGACTTCTCTTTCCATCACCTTATATTTAGCTTCCCCCCCACCCCCTCCCCTTTCTCCCCTCCCTAACCCTCTCATCCCCAAATAAACATTAAACTATTGATTGTGTCCATGGGTTATTTGTTTGTTCATTTCTTTTTTCTTTGCTTTCAGTTTTATATTCTGCATATGAGTGAAATCACGCAGTTTTCTGTCTGGCTTATTTCACTAAGCATGATGATCTCCAGGTCCATTCATTTTCTTGCAAATGGCAATATTTCATCTTTTCTTATAGCTGAATAATATTCCATTGTGTATATGTACCACAGCTTCTTTATCCAGTCATCTGGCTCAGGGCATGTTGGTTGTTTCCATGTTTTGGCCACTGTGAACAGCGCTGCGATGAACATTGGGGTACATAAGTCTTGGCGGACAAAGGTTTTTAAGTCTTTTGGGTAGATCCCCAGAAGGTGGATCGGTGGGTCAAATGGTAGTTCCATTCCCAATTTTCTGAGGAACCTCCACACTGCCTTCCACAGTGGTCGTACCAGTTTGCACTACCACCAGCAGTGTACCAGAGTTCCTTTTCCTCTACTTCCTCTCCAGCACTTCTTATACCTTATCTTGTTGATAATAGCCATTCTAACAGTTGTGAGGTGGTATCTCATTGTGGTTTTGATTTGCATTTCCCTGATAGCTAATAAGGATGAGCATTTTTTCATATGTCTGCTGGCCATTTGTATTTCATCGTGGGAGAAGTGTCTGTTTATTTCTTCTGCCCACTATTCAAATAGGTTGTTTGGTTTTTTGTTGTTAAGTCTTTTTAGTTCTTTATATATTTTAGATATTAGACCCTTATCTGATGTGTTATTTGGAAATATTTTCTCCCATTCAGTTGGCTGTGTCTTTGCCTTGTTGACGGTTTCTTTTGCTGTGCAGAAGCTTTTCAGTTTGATATAGTCCCATTCATTTATTTTTGCTTTTACTTCCCTTGACCTTGAGGTCAGGTTAATGAAGTCTTCATTGAGTCCTAGGTCTATAAGTTTAGTACCAATGTCGTCTTCTATAAAGTTTATTGTTTCAGGGCTTATATGACGGTCTTGAATCCATTTTGAGTTAATTTTTGTATATGGAGAGAGATCACAGCTCAAGTTCATTCTTTTGCATGTTTTTCCAGTTTTCCCAGTGCTACCTACTAAAGAGACTGTCTTTTACGCATTGTATGTTTTTTGCTTTTTTATCGAAAATTAGTTGTCCATAAATTTGTGGGTTTATTTCTGGGTTTTCTGTTCCATTCTATTGATCTATATTTCTCTTCGTCTGCCAGTACCAAGCTGTTTTGACTATTGATGCTTTGTAATATAAATAGAAGTCAGGAAGTGTAATGCCACCAGGCTTATCCTTTTTATGTAGTATGGCTTTGGCCATTCAAGGTCTTTTATGGTTCCATGTAAACGTTAAAATTCTTTTATCTATTTCTCGAAAGTATGTGGGATTTTGATGGGTATTGCATTAAATCCGTAGATTGCTTTGGGCAGAATGGCCATTTTAACAACTTTAAGTCTTCCTATCCATGAACAGGGAATATTTTTCCAGCTCTTAAAGTCTGTTTCAATTTCTTTCAAAAGTGTCTTATTGTTTTCTGTGTATACTTCTGTCACGTTCTTTGTTAAGTTATTTCCCAGGTATTTCATTCTTTTTGTTGTGATAGCAAAGGGAATTGACTCCCTCATTTCTTTTTCTGAGGATTCATTCTTTGTATAAGGAATGCTGTTGATTTTTTTAACATTGATTTTGTATCCTGCATCTTTACAGTATTCGCGAATTGTTTCTAATAGTTTCCTGGTGGAATCTTCGGAATTTTTTAAAGAAAGGATGATGGCATCCGCAAATAGTGAAAATTTGACCTCTTCTTTCCCA
>PVJL010016825.1:0-19910 GCA_004026885.1 Lyroderma lyra | reverse complement strand
TTTGGACATCTTTAGTACCATGTGTCTTGGAGAAGATCTGTTAGGGTCCAGGTATCTAGGGGACCTGTTTTCTTCTTGAACTTGGGGTTCCAGATCTTTCCATAGGTTTGGAAAGTTCTCATCTACTATTTGTTTGAGTATGTTCTCTGTAGAATGCTCTACCCCTTCTTCTATTCCTATTATCCTGATGTTGTTTTGTGTCATGGAGTCAGATAGTTCTTGTAGAGTTCTTTCAATCCTTTTGGTTCTGTATTCCCTCTCTTCCTCTTTCTTAGCTGTTTCCATGTTCTGATCTTCAATATCACTAATTCTTTCCTCCATCTGGTTGGCCCTGTTTCCTATGGCAGTTATTTTGTTTCTCACTACTTTTATTGTATTATTTATCTCTCGCATTTCCATCTCAATCTTTCTTATGTTTTGAATTTCTTTGTTAAATTGTTCCTTTTGTTCATGAAGTTCCTTTTTTATGTCATTTTTTATGTTGTTTATGTCAGCCATGGTGCTCTGCCAGTACATTTTCATTTTCTCACACCTTTAGAATGGCTACTTTCAATTCTCTGTCACTTAATTCGGAAACTTCTAGGTCTAAGAAGCTGTCTTGATATAGTTCCTGTTCTTTCTGAGGAGTTTTAGTTTTTAAGGAATTCATCCTGTCTGCTGGGTTCTTCATCTTTGACATGAGGGCGTTATGTTCAGTAGTGCCCAGGAGCCCAGATTAGTACTTTTGTGGTGTCTTGCTGTAGGGCAGACACGATATGGTACTGGGGGGGCAAGTTTTGGGAGAGAGAAGGGTTGTTTATTTCTTATTTCTGGTCTCCTGATACATTTGGAGGCGATGTGAATCTATCATGCTCTGCTTCCTGTAGTTAGTTAGTTGGTTGGGAAGGTTGTAGGAAAGGGGAGAGGCCAACAAAAGGCACACCAGGGCTGCTCCACCTTCTGCCCTATGCTGGGGAAGCTGGGTGATGTGGGCCAAGGCTGCTCCTGCTGGCTGGAGCGAATGCTATCAAATCCACCTTTCTTCCTGGGCCTGCTTCCGTGGCCAAATGTTGGGGCAGATTCTGCGGCTCACACTGCTTTTAGGACCAGGGGTGCGTGATCAGGCATGCACACAAGTCCGAAGCTGTGGGTCTGATCCCGCGGTAGGAAGGCAGCTGGCCTGCTTCTGCAGCGGGCTGGGAACAGGAGCCACAACCCCACGCAGGAGCTGCGCATGCCACGCCGGTAGTGGCTTGCCCCTGCAGCGGGCCGGGACCAGGAACTGCAGCCCTGTGCAGGAGCTGTGCACCTGCGCTGTGGGTTCCAAGGGAGCCTAGAGCCAAGATGTCATCTCTGCAGTTCAGAGTCCTCGCTCAGCCCAGCTACCACTCAAGAGTTCCAGAGGCTGGCTCCCAAGCTCTGTCCCCAACTCGCCGCTCCAAATTCTAGCTCCCCAGCCTAGCTCCCCAACGGACTCCCACTGTTCTGCCGCTTTTCCAGGACTTTTCCTCTTGTCTCTTGGCTTCTTCCCTCCCATGCACTGCAGCCAGCCGTGATCAGGTCCCGTTGCGATCCATCTTTGCTCCCTCCCCTCTCCCACTTGCCCCTTTCTCTCCAACCCTTAGGTGTTTACTTGCGATGTGTGGATGTCTCAGCTGCCGTTTTTTGTGACCCAGGGTCCTCTTTCTTGGCTCCTGGGTGGCCGTTCAATTGTGTTTTCTGGGAGAGGCTTTAGGGACCTCCTCTCCAGTTGCCATCTTGTCCTCCAGTATCAGATATTTCTGTTAGTGGTACTTATTAGTATCCTTATGTTAAAATTTTTTAATGATTTGTTTTTTTAAAAGTAAAGCTATATTTTTTTGAGCAGTTTTCATTTACAGCAAAATTGAAGGGAAGGTACAGAGAGTTCCCATGCACCACCTGCCCCTACATATGCACAGCCTTCCTGATTATCAACATCCCCCACCGGAGTGGAACATTTGTTACATTTGATGAACCTACATTGACACATTAAAATCACCCAAAGTCCATAGCTTACCTTAGAGTTCACGCTTGGTGCTGTACATTCTGTGGGTTTGGACAAATATACAATGACTTGTATCCATCACTGTGGTATCATGCACAGCATTTTCACTGTCCTAAAAATTCTCTGTGCTCCACCTATTCATCCCTACCCCTATCCCTGACTCCTGAAAACCACTGATCTTTTTACTCTCGCCACAATTTTGCCTTTTTCAGAATGTAATAGTTGGAATCGTACAGTATGTAGCCTTTTCAGAGTGGCCTCTTTTGTGTAGAAATATGCATTAGTTTTCTTAGCATCTTTTCATGGCTTGATAAATCACTTTTGTACCATTGAATAATACTCCATTGCATGAATGTACCACAGTTTATTTATCAGTTCGCCGACTGAAGGACATCTTGGTTGTTTTTAGGTTTTAGCAATATGAAAAAGCTGCTATGAACATCCATGTGCAGGTTCTTGTGTGAACGTAAGTTTCCCACTCCTTTGGGTAAATGTCTTCTAGAACTCTCTATTCTCTTCATTGATCTATTTGTCTATTTTGCCAATATAGCACTGTCTTGATTACTGTAGTTGTAGAGTAAGTCTTGAAGTTGGTTAGGGTTAGCCCTTCAACTTCGTTCTTTTCCTTCAATATTTTGTTAGTTATTGTAGGTCTTCTTCCTTTCTATATAAACTTTAGAATCACTTTTTGATATCGACAAAATAACCTGTTTTGATTGAGATTTCATTGAATCTATGGATCAAGTTGGGAAGAACTGACATCTTGACAACATGTGCCTTTCTATTCATGAACATGGAATATCTTTTCATTTATTTAGTTGTATTTTTATTTTGTTCATTAGAGTGTACAGTTTTCCTCATATAGACTTTTAATATATTCTGCTAGATATAGACATAAATATTTCATTTTAGGGGGGTGCTCATGTGAATGGTATTGGGCTCTTAATTTTGTATTCCACTTGTTCACTGTTTGTTTATAGGAAAGTACTTGAGTTTTGTATACTGATCCTGTATTCTGAAACCTTGCTATAATTGCTTATTAGTTCCTGGAATTTTTGTTGATTTTCTACATAGGTGATCAGGGCATCTGTGAACAAAGACAGATTTCTTTCTTCCTTCCCGATCTGTATATCTTTTATTTCCTTTTCTTGTATTATTGCATTCACTGGAACTTCTAGTACAATTGTGAGGGGAGACTCTTTGCCTTGTGCCTAACATTGGTAGGAAAGCTTTGAGTTCCCCACCACTAAATATGATATTAGTTGCAGGGTTTTTGTAGATATTCTTTATCAAGTTGAGGAAGTTCCCTTCTATTCCTAGTTTACTGAGAGGTTTTTGTTTTTTATTTTTTATCATGACTGGGTGCTGGATTTTGTCAGATGCTTTATCTGCATCTATTAATATGATCATGTGATTTTTCTTTTTTAGCCTGTTGATGTTATGAATTACATTAATTGATTTTTGAATGTTGAATCAGTCTTATATACCTGGGATAAACCCCACTGGGTTGTGTATAATTCTTTTTGTATATTGTTGGATTCAATTTGCTAGTATTTTGTTGAGGACTTTTACATCTATGTTCACGAGACACACTGGTCTGCAGTTTTCTTTTCTTGTAATGTCTTTGTCTGATTTTGGTATTAGAATAATGCTGGCCTCACAGAATGAGTTAGGAAGTATTCCCTCTGCTTTTATCTTCTGAAAGAGATGGTAGAAAATTGCTGTAATTTATTTCTTAAAAATTTCTTCTATACCTAGTGTTTTCTGTTTTTGGAAGGTTATTAATTATTGATTCACTACTTTAATATATATAGTCCTGTGTAAATAGTCTATTTCTTCTTGTGTAAGTTTTGGTTAAATTGTGTATTTCAAGGAACTGGTCCATTTTATTATATAGGTTATCAGATTTGTGGGCAAAGAGTTGTTCATAGTGTTTCTTTATTTTGCTTTTAATATCTATGGGATCTGTAGTGATATCATCTCTTTCATTTTTGATATTAGTAATTTATGTCCTTCCTCTTTTTTTTCTAGCCTACCTAGAGGCTTATTACTTTTATTAATTTTTTTTTAAAAAAACAGCTTTAGGTTTTATTGATTTTTCTCTATTGAATTCCTGTTTTCAAATTCATTGACTTCTGCTCTAATTGTTATTATTTCTTTTCTTCTGCTTCCTTTGAGTTCAATTTGTACTTCTTTCTTTAATTTCTTAAGGAGGAAACTTAGATGATTGACTTTAGGGATTTCTTCTATTCTAATGTATGCATTCAGTGCTATAATATAAACTGCTCTGTAAGCACTGCTTTTGCTGCATCCCACAAATTTGGTAAGTTGTGTTTTCATTTTCATTTAGTTTAAAGTATTTTTAAATTTTCCCTTTCACTCATTTGTTATTTATAAACATGTTTCTTAATCTCTACATATTTTGGTATTTTTCCAGTTATCTTTTTGTTGATTTCTAGTTTAATTCCATTATGGTCTGAGAGCAGACATTGTATGATTTCTATTTTAAATCTATTAAGTTGTGTTTTATAGCCCAGGATGTGTTCTTTCTTGGTAAATGCTCCATGTGAGCTTGAGAGTAAGTGACTTGCTTTTAATAGTTCAATCAACAATGTTTTATTAAAATGCATTAAACTAAATCTCCTGCAGTATAAAGTATAAAAATAGTATTGACTTAGTAATATTTTTTAAAAATATGGCTTTCATTCACATCATAAATATAGAACTAAACTGTCAAAGCAATATCCAGCCTGAAAAATGTTACACAAATGCTATGTATGGCAGTTATATAGTGATCCAACATTATGTACTACAAATCAAGTTTTCTAGATATCTATGTTATAGTATATATCTTCTATGTTAAATTTAACTATTGAATAGAATGTCACTTCAAAAAATTCACTAACAGCGGTCATGCTATAGATACTTAAGTTTTCATTTAAAGAATAGTACTATTAAAGTAAAACTCTTAAACACACCATTTAAAATCACCAAAACATTCCTGAGGTTTGGGGGAAAAGGCATTTAATAGCATGGTTTGAGTTAGAGGTTGATCTAGACATAAAGGCAAAACAAAACAAACAAACAAAAAACAAAACAAAAAACCCTAAGAGAACATTTGTATGTATAAATACGTACTTTTACAGAAGTAACCTTTCCACCCAGAAAACAAAATACTAAACACAAGAGTTTGGAAGCAGCAAGGCTATGGAACAGGAAGTAAAAACTGAGTGGCTGCTGATGGCCTCTGCTACTCAGTAAATGGTTTTTTCAGTTTCATTAGTTTTGGTCCAAAGCTTCAATCATGATTTAGGTGAGTGTTTACTGTTCAATATATAGTTGGCTCTCTAAGTAGCAGGGCAATGGCACCCTCAGTATTTACAGGAAAATCATAGTTGTTCCTGGACTGACTGTATGAGATAGGCTAGCATTAACAGAACTTCCTAATACACCAGGAAGAAGAGTGGATTAAGAGAGAAGAAATAAATGTCAGGGGAAAGGTATGACTCACTTCTCCCCTGATTTGATTTTACTTTGTTGAACCTTCAGAAAAATCCTCAAGCTGACCTGAGCTTTCTTATATGCAATCCTCAGACATCAGTTGCTATGTGAGAAATGTTTGCACAAGTTTTCTGTGAATTTTTAAAAAAACCCATAAATCCATAAATGGTGGCATTCATTTTTCTAAGTTAATGCGAACATTCCTCCTAAGAGGAAGAATCCCATACTTAAATTTATTAGGGTGTTAGTCCTCATTAGAATCAGAAAAAATAGCATATTAAGTCGTATTGCAAACAGAAACTGGCAAGCTCTCTCTCACTCACTCCCCCGAATTTCTTTTCTCAGGTTAAGAGTTTTTGCATTAAATCATAAAGTGTATGATGAATTTATAGAAACTGTATTAAAGCAGTGGTGATAATATGAAACTGCCAATGGTTAAAAACAAAACTGGCAGCCACTTGAAATGCCACTTAGTGATCACAGGTGAGCTAAGCACTTCATTGTTCTTAGAAATCACTATGTATATATAAAACAAACAAAGGAGAGAGAGAGAGAGAGAGAGAGAGAGAGAGAGAGAGAGAGATATTCACATGGAACAAACTTAATATGGAAACAGAGGTTTCAAAAATGGAATTTTACCATGACATTCCTCTATCATAAACATACTACAGACTTACAGATGGCCAACAGGTACATGAAAGGTGTTCAATATCACTTATCATTAGGGAAATGCAGATCAAAACCACAATACACTATCACATCACATCTATTAGAATGGCTATTATCAAAAAGACAAAAAATAACAAATGTTGGGGAAGATGTGGAGAAAAGGGAATTCTTGTGCACCATTGGTGGGAATGTAAATTGGTACAGCCACTATGGAAAACCATATGGAGTTTCATCAAAAAATTAAAACTAGAACTGCCATTTGATCCTGCAATTCCACATCTGGGTATTTATCAAAGGAAACAAAAACACTAACTTGAAAAAATACTTGCCCCCTCATGTTTATTGCAGCATTATTTATAATAGCCAAGACATGGAAACAACCTGAGTGTCCATCAATGGATGAATGGATGAAGAAAATACAATGTTATTAAGCCATAAAAAAGAAGTAAATCCTGCCATCTACAAAAACACACATGGAACTTGAGGACATTATTCTAAGTAAAATAATTCAGACAGAGAAAGACAGGTACCCTATGATCTCATGTATATGAAGAATCTAAACAAAACTCATTGATACAGAGAACAGATTGGTGGTTGCCAAAGGTGGGGGAGGGTGGTGAAGGGTGGACAAAATGGGTGAAGATGGTAAGAAGTTATAAAATAAATAAGTCCTGGGGAAGTGACTATAGTTAATACTACTGTAGTGTATATTTGAAAGTTTCTAAGAGAGTAAATCTTAAAAGTTCTCATCACAAAAATTTGTAACAGGGGAGTTCCCTGATGGTGTAGTGGCTTAAGGCTTTGGCACTGGCGCTGTCAGCGCTGCGGCCTGGGTTCGATTCCCAGCCAGGGAACTTCCCACATACCAAAAAAAAAAAAACAAAAAAAAACCAAACCAAAACAAACAAACAAACAAAAAACACAAAAATTTGTAACTATGTGAGATCATGGACACTAACTAGGCTTATGGTAATCATTTCCCCACATATACATATGCTGAATCATTATGCTATACACCTGAAGCTAATATGTCAATTATATCTCAACAAAAACAAAACAAAATAAACATACCACAGGACATTTAAATAACCACCAAAAGTATACTGTCAATCCTGAAAGCATTTTTGGAGACATTAAATATAGTGCCCATAAGGATAGGGTTGAACAATTTGTGTTTTTTAAATATAAATTTGTAAATGCTCCTTGTGTATTACAGATATTAACCCTTTATCTATCATTCACATTGCAAATAATTTTCCCCAATCGATTCCTTGTCTACTTTGTATTGCTTTGGTATCTTTCCCTCACACAAAAGGTTACTTTTTTATGTAATAGGATATGTAGGATTTTATTTTTATAGTTTTTGGGTTTCTCATTTTGATTAAAATGGTTTCCTCAGCTCCAAAGTTATACACAAAGTTTCCTAAAGTTTCATCTAGAATTTTTAGTTTTTTTCTTTTATGTTTTTTATTTAGTTTGCTTTAAAATTTAATGTTGTAATGTAAAGATTGAACTTTATTTTCTGCTATGTGGATGGTTGTGTTATTAAATTATTCTGTCATCTGGGGAGTTCCCTGGTGGTGTAGTGGCTAGGCTTCAGCACTGTCAATGCTGCAGCCTGGGTTCAATTCCCAGCCAGGGAACTAACCCCCCCCCCCAAAAAAAAAAGAATTATTCTGTCATCTGAATTAAATCTCATCATTGTTGTACATTAAAATAATTGGATTTATTTCTGGCTTTGCCATTCTGGTTCATGGATCTATTGTTTATTCTTATGGGAACACAATACTGTTTGGATTACAGTAGTTTTATAGTATGTTTTAAGTATATGACAAGGCAAACTTCAATTGTTTTTCAGTTTTCTACTATATTCTTAGACATTATTCATCTACATAAACTTTAAGGTAATTATATCCATTTAAAAATGTTCAATCTGTTGCATTAAGTGTATACATTAATTTTAGGGAATGTGACATATTTTTGTTGTAAAAATCCTTCCACTCAAGAACTTGGTACATCGTTTCCATTTGTTTAGAGCTTGCTTTATGCCCTTGAATAATAAAATCTTATGTATTTTCTCACATATTTTCTTTTTTGTTAAATTTGTTTCTAAATATTTTTCGATTTGAGTTTCTATTGTAAGTGAAATATTTTTCCCAATTTCCATTTCTAGCTGGTTATTTCTAGAATGGAGAAAATTATTTATTATATCCAGCCATCTTATCAAAGCCTGTCATTACTATAGTAATCCACACACACACACTAGCATCTTTGGATTTTCTAATTATACAACTATTTCATCAGCAAAAATTGGGGCACTTACCTTTTTTTTATTGTTATGCCAAACATTTCTTTTTATTTTCTTGCCTTATTACATTAGCTGAAACTCCCAAAACAATGTTTAAATAATAATGGCAATAGAGAGCATCCCTGTCTTGTTTTTTATTTTTACTTAAAAAATAGCTTGAGTATTTAATTATTTAGAATGTGTTATGTTACTGCCTATTTCTTTAAATTATTTTTTGAGAAATATATTATGTAATAATGCACACATGATTAAAGAATAATAATAAAAACATCCATATACCCATTACCCAGCTAAAGAAATTGAACATCACATACTTAGAAACCCCCTGAATGCTTCTTACCAATTGCATACACCTCCTTCTTTTATAACTGCTACCCCGAATTTTGTATTAATAAGTACTTTGATTTTATTTATAGCATTACTACACATACATGGAGTCTTAATAAAAATATTCAGATTAACCTTTAAAAATTCATATAAATGGAGTTGTAGTATACATAATCTTTTGTGAATTATCCTATTTCTTGATTTTAAGATGTGAAAGACCATGTTGTACCATCTCTCATCAGTGCCAGAATTGTCTCCATTATTTCTTATTTCTTCTATAAAGTGTCCAGAAATGCCATCAGTTGTTACAATCTCTGCTTCTCACATCACTCCATGTACTGATGCAGGACCAAGTGTTGAAGGTACCTTCTCCCATTGTTAGTATGCATATTGCTAAATCTCCTCAGTTCTGGGGAACACCCTCCTGTAACATAATTGCAGTGTTTAGTTTCTCCAGTATAGGATTTTCCCCTTTTCTCTGTGGGTAGTTCTCCTACATCTTTGACTACTGGGGTTAGGGTTGAATCCACCAGTACCACATCTGATCCTCCTATCATCAGAGGGACTGTTTGTGTTAGCTTTGTCTGACAAGCACACGAAGACTCACCAGGAGTTTGATCCTGTCTACTAATGTCATTGATAGATCTTGATTAGCATAAACCACAGCCACTCCCAGGATCCCAGCTGTAGTATGTTGTGTTATTGTTCAACATATTTGCTCTTCCTCCCTGCGATATACCTTCCTGCCCGCTGATATCAGGCTTGGCGTCAGACCTGTGGCACCTCTCCCAGACGAAGGATTTTACATCTTTTCAATCTCAACCATGTGACTTGCTTTGGACAACAAAACATGGGCAGAAGGGGTGCATGTCATCCCTGGAAAGAAGCTGTAGGAACCTGCTGTGGTTTTGCTATTTGTTATTTCCCACTGCCACCATACTGGTAATGTCCCAGTCAAGAGCTGTTCCATCCACCTGGGTACCAAAGTGAAGACAACATAGAGGACAGTATAGACTTTGAGATAGGTAAGTAATATGAGTGAGAAATAAACCTCTTCTATTGTAAGCCACTGAGGCTTAGGATTGTTATCTCAGCATAACCTGATGTCACTAGGTTAATACACCAACCATCATTGGCTTTCATTGCCAAGTACCAGCTTTTCATCTGCCATCATGCAAACTGATGCCTCCTACCCAACCCACCATGACTTCAGAGACAACTCTGCTTAGAACCTTGACTCCCACTACTTTACACCATTAGTGACAACTGTAACTACAATTCAGATCATTACATCATGGAGAGGACGGTGAGCACACTGGCCTAATATTTCCAACCACCCTTGACTCACTCCAGTGGGGAGGAGTGACCTATTCCTGGCCTTATTTTCAACACTTTGTCCCTAGTCCTTGACATTTAGGGGATGGTCCCAGCCTGTGCTTTCCTGGATTCACAACTTTCCCCTGTGACAATGGTGGGACCTTGGAGAGGCCCAGTGCCCCTCACTGTTCTCACACAAATCCACTATAATGTCACTTTTCCTGTGGAGTGAGGTGCTGAGAAGGGACCCATTAGTGGGTATCACTGATGATTGGGCCAATCTTACCATCTTCACCCCCCTAGTCTTTCCACCTTTTCCCCTGCCTCCTCACCAGCAGCCCTCTTCTCTTGTCCTCAAACTTTGACTGGGACCATATTCATTTCTGGAGCCACCTCTGGGTCTTAGTTGTATGTGGACAGCCTACAGAAAGGCAAGGCTGGACCTCAGCATGGGGGCGGGAATTCTTGGACAGCAGCAAGTAGACTCCAGCAGTCTTATTTTGACCATCTCCTCTCTGAGCTGAGTGGGAGCTTTCCTGGCTCTGGAACAAAGTGGCCACTGACCCAGTTCAGAGTGCAAAGGTAAAACCTTCCTTTCCCACTAACAGGAAGACATTCAAATGACTGTAATACCTTCCACTAAATGATAATTAAGTGCCAAGGGAGGTATCAAGTAGGCACCATTCAATTTCAGGAGTGGAAGAGGTCACTTCTTGATTATGCATGGCTTCTTCATGGGAGAAGAGAAAGGAGCAAAGTAGAAAATGATGAGTAGAATTTTCATAGGAAGAGAGAAAGAGGAAGGGATATGCAGAGGGCATTTCTGGTATAGGAAACAGCAAAGGCCCAGAGGTAAGAAAGCCTGAGGCAAAGGGGCTTGTTTGCTGGAGTAGAAGTTTGGGCAGCAGAGATAAAATTGAAAGGGTAGATGGGAAGGTATCTGGGAGCCTGAAGTTGGATCAGGACCTGCCTTCACAGGAATTTGGTGTCCCTTACAACAGGGCTCCATTTATGGCTGTGTGCCTAGCACAATAACTGGAATTTTTTGCTTTGTTTCTAGCTTCTTGGTCAGCTCTGGTGCATGGCCACATAGCCTCAGTCCCATAGAGACTCCTCTAAAAACCAACAAAACTTTCCTAAAACAAATATTTTAATGCTTCACAAACTGGTCAAAGTGTTAAGAAATCAAAGTGGAGGACCCCAAGAATGGCCTGGCTCCCTGTCAGCTCCCTCCCGAGTTGTATCTGTGCCGTTGCTGTCTGGTCTGGGCTCTAACTCATCTGGATGCCTTATCTTTTCATTCCTTTGTCCACTTCCCCAACTTGACCACACAGGTTATTGCAACTTTGTAAGTTTTGAAATCAGAAAGAATGAGTCTTCCTATTTTGTTCTTCATCTTGAGGATTGATTTAACAATTCATGGTCCTTTGAGATTCCATATGAATTTTAGCAAATTCTTGGACATAACACCATAGTTTTTTTATTTTAAGTATTTTGAATATATTAGCTTACTGTCTTCTAGCTTCCAAAGTTCCTTATGAGAAAGCTGTAGACAATCTTATTGAGAACTTCTTGTACATGACATTTGCTTCTCTGTTGCTGCTTTCAAGATTCTTTGCCTTTTGAAAGTTTGATTATAATATGTCTTGATGTGGGTCTCTTTGAGTTAATCTTATTTGGAGTTTGTTGAGCTTCTTGGATGTTAACATTCATGTCTTTCATCAAATTTGGGGAGTTTTCAGTCAGTATTTCTTCAGATATTTTCTCTGTCTCTTTCTCTTCTTCTGGAACTTCCACAATGTGATGTTGGTCTGGTTGATGATGTCCCACATGTCCCTTAGGCTTTGTTCATTGATCTTCACTCATTTTTCTTTTTGTTTCTGATATTCATTGATTTCCATGGTCCTATCTTCAAGTTTGTTGATTCTTTCTTTTACCTTCTCAAATTTGCCTTTGAATCCCTCTAGTAAAATTTTCATTTCAATTATTGAACTTTTAAACTTCAGAATTTCTTTTTTAAAAAATTTATTGGGGTGACATTGGTTAGTAAAAATTACATAGGTTCCAGGTGTACAATTCTACATTACATCTTCTATGTTCATCACCCAGAGTCAGTTTTCTTTCTATTACCACATATTTGTGTTCCTGTCCCTTCTCTCCCACCCCACACCCCACTAACCCTCAGTTAACTACTAAATTATTGACTGTGTCCATGAGTTTTGTTTCTTTGTTGTTTTTGATTTTATGGAAATCAAACTAAATTTCTCCATCCCTTTCCCTTATTTTACCCACTCTCCCATCCCTCCTCTCATCTTAAAGAAGTCCCTCTAGGGAGTTCCCTGGTGGTGTAGCGGCTTAAGGCTTCGGCGCTGGCGCTGTTGGTGCTGCGGCCTGGGTTCAATTCCTAGCCAAGGAACTACCCACATACCAAAAAGAAAGCAAGAAAAAGAAGTCCCTCAAACATTCTTTGTAGTACTGGTTTGGCAATGATGTATTTCTTTAACTTTTCCTTACCTGAGAAGCTCTTTATCTGTCCTTCAATTTTGAATGCTAGCCTTGCTGGATATGTTACTCTTGGTTGTAGATCCTTGGTTTTCATCATGTTGAATATTTTCTGCCAATCCCTTCCAGCCTATAAAGTTTCTGGTGAGAAATCAGCTGAGAGTCAAATAGGTGTCCCTTTATAAGTTACTACTTGCATTTCTCTTGCTGTTTTTAGAATTTTCTTTTTGTTTTTCTTTAACTTTTGCCATTTTAATTATGATATGTCTTTGTGTGTTCTTATTTGGGATCATCTTGTTTGGGATTCTTTGAGCATCCTGGACTTGTATGTCTATTTCCTTTGCCAGGTTAGGAAAATTTTTAGTCATTATTTCTTCAAATAATTTCTTAATCCCTTACTTTTCCTCTGTCCCTTCTGGTACACCTATGAGTCTGATATTCTTCCACTTAAAATTGTCCCAGAGGAATCTCAAACCATCCTGTTTTCTGGATTCTCATATTTATCTGTTCTAAATTGGTGTTTTCTGCTAGCTTTTTCTGCAAATCACTGCTTTGTGGTTCTATTTTATCTAGTTTGATAACTTTTATTCTGTTCTTCATTTCAGTTAATGTCATCATTATCTCTTTCTGGTCCTTTATAATGGTTTCCAAGTCTTCTTTACTGCTTGCTATCTCTCTATTGAAATGATCACTCAGTTGCTTAAGCATTTTTATAATCATTGCTTTGAGCTCTGTTTCTGATGGGTCATCTGTCCCTATCTCTTTAATTCTCTGGCTTCTCATATTTGCAACCTCTCTGTACCCTACCAGCTGCAGTTTCTTTGGTGTTTGCTGCTGATACTGGGTGTGGGCAGAGGTCTGTGGGGTAGGGGCGTTTGTGGCTTTGTTTACTTCCTGTGGCTGCGGGGGTCATGCAGGGAGTTTGGGCATGATTGCACCTTTCTGTTCTCAGTTTGCCCCACGTGTGGACTCTGCCCTGAGCCTTGGTGTCAGCTGTCCTGTAGGCTGGTCTTTCAAACCGTCCTGGTTGTGAACCAAGAAATGGACGCACACAGCCCCCTCTCCTTCTCCTTACCAGCTGGAGTGTTTCTACTGTGGCTCCTCACTGCCCAGTTGTTTCCTCTCCTCTGGGAACTAAAATGAAGTCTGGCCACTGCATTTTGCAGCTGGGGCTGCACCTCCTGGGCCCAAAGTGAGGTAGTTGTGGTATCTCACACCCCGTCTTCTGGGACGCCTTTCCTGTCCCATGGACTGAGGTCCAGAGCACTCTCCCACCACCTTTTTCCTCCTCCCACCACCTTTTTCCTCCTCCCACCCTCAACGGTAGAATTCCAAGAAGGAACTTGCACAGCTGCGTCCCCACTCCTCTTTTTATTTCTCCTTTGTTTAACTCTCTGCCTGCCTGTAGGTACCTTAATGCAATGAGTGGGTTTCTTAGTTGTGACTGTGTGCTGTGTAGAGGGTCCTTGGTTGAGGTATAGGTGTAATTTCCAGAGGAGGTTTTTGGAGGTCCCTCTCACACTGCCATTTTGTTTCATCTCCAGAATTTCTTTTTTGTTTTTTTTTAGGTTTTCTATCTCTTTATTGATATGTCCATTTCATTTATGCATCATTTTCTTGACTCTCTCTACATCCTCCTTTAGCATTTTGAGCATTTAAAACAGTTGCTTTAAAGTCTTTGTCTAGTATGTCTACTATTAGGTCTTCTTCAGGGACAGTTTTTATTCATTTATATTCTTCCTCTGAATGGGCCACACCTTCCTGTCTTTGTATGCCTTGTGGTTTTTTACTTCTTTTTGTTGAACACTGAATATTTGAATTTAAGAGTGTAGTAACTCTGGAAGTCAGATTCTCTTCCTTCTACAGGGTTTGCTGTTTTCTGTTATTGGTTATAATTTTTTTAAACTATTGTATGCTGTCTCTGTGCCAAGGATCAGCATGAGGTGTAAACTAAGATCTTCTTAAGCTTTTTCTAATCATTTCCCTGGGCGTTCATGATCACTTTCTAATTTTTCCCATGTATACAGTTGTTTTTTAATGTCCTAGTCTTTAATTTCTGATTCCCAAAAGAAAAAAAGCAAAAATAAAGGGGGGAGGAAAGGGCACTAGTCCTTTAAATCCCCTGGGAGTTACTCCCAAGGGAGGCAATGGGGCTTGCAAGAATTGGGGGAGGTGCAACAACAATGGCTATCTACCTCTTTTCCTGAACCTCGTCATAAGCAGCAGCAATCAGGAGTACAGCACAAATCCAAGATATTTGGAATACATGATCCTTTTTGCCTACCCTAACTTCCACAGCCTGTGGGAAAGCTGCTCCAGAAACAGACACACAGCTGCCTGCCATGTGGTGGGGAGTATGGGAGGGGTAGCTGCTACTGTGCTGAAAGCTGAGATTGACCAAAATTAACTCCAATTTACTGCTCATGTCTTCCACTGGAAGTTGCAAGCCTTCAACAGACTCTAGAATTCCAAAACAGTGACATCAGATAGATTCTGCCAGTGCAATTGTTGTTTAGATGGAAAGATGGATTCCTGAAGTGTCCAACCTCACCATCTTCCTAGAACATGCATCTAAATTATTTTTAAATTACCTTCAAACACATAATATAGTGTCCAAGTTGTCAAAGATAAAGATAGACATTAGTTAAAGTGCTAAGGACAGATTTTAATTGATAATGTACTATTGCAATAGAGAAAAGAAAAGAGTATAGTGTAAACTAAGTTCTGTTTAGATTTGCACAGAGGTGACTGGGTGTTTTAAAGGGAGGGTGAGGAAATAGAAAGAGGGGCAAGCAGGGGCTCAGTAGAGTTGGGAAAGTGAAAAATTACAAAAAGGGCAAAGGGAAGTTGGTCCACGTGAAACCCATGTGGATTTGTTAAGTGGTGCCTATTAAAGTCAGGCTCCTATCCTCCCCAAACCTGGGACACAGGGGCCCTATCTTCAGGTGTTGCTGGAACAGCCAATTATTGTGGTAGCCTTGAATTTTCTTAGGCAGGCACTTTAAGAGGGTGAGTGTCATCCTAGGAATGTGGCCCTGAGCTGTTAGAAACTACATTAGTGTTTGTTCAAGTCTTTATAGACCAAGATTGAGACTTAGTTGAAAAGAGGGCTCAGATGAGCCTGGCTAGAGTTTTTTCCAAGGAGAGAATCTTTGTCAAAGTAAAAACTACAGATAGAGCTAAATTTCTCTATCATTCCTAACTTTAGTTCCTTCATGTTTCTCTGAGATAACCTTACCCATTATTGGGGTAGGTGAGTCTCTTTCCAAATTTTGAATGTCCTTACATATATACATATATGTGTATATTTGTGTGTATATATGTATTCATAGAAAATACATGTTTTAACAAAACTGTGTCTGCTGGTTTCACTGAACAAGATTTCCCCAAGAATCTTTCCATGATGGTAACACTCTTTTTGATTCAAGCATGGTAGTCTGACTATTCTGTAGACATCCAAGTTTCCTATTGAGGGCTGTTCAGGTTATTTCCAATTTCTATTGGAATTGTAATAAACTGGATGGCAATAAACATCCTCATAAATGCCTTCTTGGGGTGTTTCTTAAACAAAAAGATGGAATGGTGGAATTATTGGGTCCTTGAACATGCATTTAAAATTTTAACAGTTGCTACCAAACTGCCTTTTAAAAGCAGCCCAACCCACTTACACTCCCATCAGCTGAAGTAAGGTTGTTCAATCTTCACACCTTTCCCAACACTGATTGGAATCAAACTTGCTAATAATTGCCAATGTACTGGGTTAAAACTAGTCATTGTGATTGTTTCCACTGGCCATCTATATTTCCTTTTCTCGGACCCAGACCAAATCCTCAGATATTAAAATGATTTCTGATTAGATTCTGCATTGCTCTCATAGCTTTGGCTGTGGGGTCACAGCTCCAGAGTCCTGCTAATGGCAAGATGGAGCGATGGAGAAAAAGTGGCAGAGGGAGTGAAGGAGAGTAAGGATTCACCTCCCTCCTCTGCAGCTGGGACTGAAACTAAGGAGAGGCTGTTAGAGCTGGCCCCAGATACCGAAGTCCAAGGTCTTGCCCAAGTGTATTCTTCATCCAGTTTTGCTAGGTCTTGGTAAGGTGAAGAGAAGGGAAAAGTCAGTGTCCTTGGAACTGCTAAGTGGACTACATGGAAGGTGGGGTGGGATGGGTAAGGAGGGAGGGTGTGTGTTGGGCTATCAGCAATTCTCCCTATCCGATACCTCCTGAGTGTGTCTTATCTTCTCTGTGTCCCCTCCCACATGATGAAGTCAGAAATGAACAAGTGGGGTGAGGTGTGGCAGTACAAAGGTGAAGGAAGCTGTGATCAGCTCCATGATCCACGGGCAGATAACCCCGACTTTCAGTTTGAGCTGGGTGCTGCTGTGAACACGGGGCTGCCTCCCTGCTGCTGTGACCCGAGCTGGTGCCTGCTCTGCCCTCAGCGCCCACCACACCAGGCTTATGCAGCTGCTTGGGCTCCTTAGCCTTCTATGGATGATCTGGGCCTCCCCAGGGCCTGCAGGTGAGGAGGTGGGGTGGGAAGGAGGGCTGCAGAGACCTTCCTGGTGTTCCAGGGCAGGGATGTTGGTGGGGGTGGCTTGAGGCTTAAGGGGAGATGGGGTCCCTGAGAAGACGTCCCTCAGAGCTCTACCTGCAGAGGGAACTGAGGAAGAGGGGGGCAGAGGGAAGTTGGGTTCAGTTGGTACTGCTGACCACTAGGATTGAGCAGGTTGTAGGAGTCTGTGCTTGAATCAGGAGAGTGGAAATAACCTCTTTTTGGAAGACTGTTCTTCCCAGTTTGATGCACTTTTCTGAGTCCCCCTCCTTTTCTGTCACCTTTTCCTCCCCCCAGGCCTGGTGCTCCCTCCACCCTGGACTCTGTCTCCCCCTCCATCCCTGCCACCCTCCTGTTAGCCCCCTCTGTGCCCCTGAGACATGCTCCTCTCCATGGGATGTCTCCAGCTCTGGTCCCCGGTGCCCCCTCCTCCAGCTCTGACCCTAGCTCTCCCAGCACCTACCGGGCCCATGTCTCCAGGCACAGCTGTCAGCAAGGCTGGGAGTGGGGTGCAGATCCTCAAGTGTGCTTTGTTCTTAAAGGCACCAGCTGCTGTAGAGTCCTGGGCCTTCTTTCTTCTACCCTTTAGGAACCCTGCAATTCTTTTGCCTTCTGACCCTCAATCCTAGACCTTCGCAACCCAGAGGTCCACAGTCCACTCTCACTTACCTCTAGGGCTACCTCCTGGCTGTAAGGGCCCTAGCTGAGGAATCTTCATAATGTTCCCACCTCTCTGACACCCCCAAGCTAGGCTAAGTTGGGCCAAAGGGTGGGGGCAGAAACCCCAGCTCTCAGAGCAAAGATCTCTGGGTCTGAGGTGAGGAGGAAGTTAACTTTGAGAAGACAGGTGGTCTGGGCACTTCCTGCTGGCAAAGGCTGTGGCTGCATGAGTCCTCCCTGCCACTCACCCCCAGCATTAGGAGATCTCTGACCCTCATTTTTACCACCTGTAAGATGAGGTTAATGACATTTATAGAGTGAGGAGTTTGTGTATATAAACTAATTCACCCCGTGGCTGAACTAGATAGAGTAGGTAATAGAAGGTATGCCTATTTTTATTATTAAAACTCACAAGTAAACCTTAAGGTCTCTGGGATTCATGACTGCCTGCTGAGGTATCTCTTTCTGGAGAGAAGTTTCCTTCTCTGTCTTGTTCTTCAGCCTGTGTGTCCTTTCTCCATGTCCCTCACTATCAATAGAGTCAGAGCTTCAGTTTTTGGTTTTCCCTTTGCGGTTCTCTATGCAGCTTTCCTGTGTCTCCTGGTGTCCACGATGTATCCCCAGCCCCAGCCCCAGCCCCAGCCCCAGCCCCATTTTGGCTGGGTTCTTTCTCTCTCCCGAGAGGAGAGTCTGCCCAGACAGCACTGAGTTACAGGGAGAGGAGCAGACATGGACTAAAGGGTGGGGGCAGAGAACCAGCAGGGACAAGGACTTGGGCAGCAGGTGGAGAAGGGAGAAGGGAGCAGAGTAGGGGAATGGCGGGGTGTGTCAAGAGGAAGAACTGGGTGGTGATGGGGAGTGGGGAAGGAGAATCCACAGAACCTGTATGCTCAG
Organism: Lyroderma lyra; assembly: GCA_004026885.1. NCBI lineage: Eukaryota > Metazoa > Chordata > Mammalia > Chiroptera > Megadermatidae > Lyroderma > Lyroderma lyra. Next base: position 1,176 of record PVJL010016825.1, on the reverse strand, counting down.
TGCATCATGGGTTGGGGGAAGGTCAGACACTCAGACCAGGTCGGCAAAGTATTGAGGGCACACTCCACCTCACCACCCCTTGGAGAGGCTGTCCTGGGTGACAGATAGATGTTGGCCTTCAGAATCTAAAAGACCCCAGCCCCAGAATGCCTTTTATGGGAGAATAAGTGATAGTACTTCCTGCCTTCAGGGACATATATCTGGAAAATGGGGTTGTGAGTAAACTATGGGGTATTATGGTGACAAAACAACCAACAAATAAATTCATCTGTTTTATTGCCAATGCAGGAACTTCATCCATGGTCACATTCAACTCTAGCACTCTCTTCACCAGGAAAGAAGCAGCCCACAATGTTCTTAGCTACTCCCCGAAATTCAAAGGCACAATAGGGTGGCCATTCAGCAACCGCCAAGCTGCTTTTTCCAGTAGGGAAAACACATCTATGACTCTCAGTAATTCTCCCCACTTTAATTCCATCTCTGAAACCTTGCTAAGCTCTTCAAATAATTCCAACACCTCAAATATCCCATTATCTAAATTTGTTATCAAGGTGGAAACTACTCCACCTACCATAATTGTCTATACAGCCACTACAGAGTGTATCAATCCCACAAAACTTGTAATCACCACGAATTTTCCCACCACCACCTGTATGACAACAACTGAAGTGTCCTTCACTAGTTCTTATACAACTACAGCTATGACAGAAAAGCCAGGGACAAGTACCACCAGCACTTTTCCTAAAACTACAACTAACACATTCAGCACGATAACACCATCTTCCATTAGTACAGGAATCCCCACCATCACTCCAACACAGATCACTCACACATCCCTGGGTACCACAGCGTCAGTGAAAACAACCACCGAACTCACCTCGACAATCACTTCTCCCAGTACCTCGGCGACACCCACAAATATCATGACATCGTCCTCCACCACCCACAATACAGAGACCACATTCAGTGGCACCACAACCTCTGCCACGACAGCTACTAGGACACCCACGCCCACAGGCACCCACAGCACTCCAACTCCCTCCCACCCTCACCCCACAAGCACATCTGCAGGCTTCACAACTACCAGCACTACCAGGAACACCCAGACGGCGAGTCCCACCTCATCCGAAACGAGCACCACTTCATTGAGCACAACCACTGAAACCACCCCGACAT
>PVJL010016824.1:0-19910 GCA_004026885.1 Lyroderma lyra | reverse complement strand
AAAAAAAAAAAAAAAAAAAAAAAAAAAAGAAAAAAGAATGAGTTGGGAATTTTCCCTGATATCAAACCATATTAAAAAGCTATAATGATCAAAACAGTATGATATTGGCACAAAAATAGAAACATAGATCAATTAAACAGAATAGAGAAGGCATAAATGAAACCATACTTATATTCTCAATTAATATATGACAAAGGAGGCAAGACTACACAATGGGAAACAGTCACTTTAAGAAATGGTGTTGGATCCAATTAAAAAATGGGCAGAGATCTGAAAGACACTTCTCCCATGAAGACATACAAATGACCAATAGATACATGAAAAAATGCTCAGCTTCACTAGCTACTAGGGAAATGCAAATCAAAACCACAATAACAGACCACCTCACACTTGTGAGCACAGCTATTATCAACAAGACAAAGAACCAGTGGTGGAGAGGTTGTGGAGAAAAAGGAATCCTCATACACTGCTGATAGAAATACAAACTGGTACAACCACTGTGGAGAACAGTATGGAGGTTTCTAAAAAAAAAATAAAAATAGAATTGCCACATGACCCAGCAATCCCTCTTCTGGGTATCTACCCAAAAAACTTGATAACCTCAGTCCACAAAGATATGTGTACCCCAATGTTCTATTTATCATGGCCAAGTCAGTACTATTTATGACGGCCAAGTCATGGAAACAACAAAAGTGTCCTCTGACAGATGACTGGATTAAAAGGTTGTGGTACATTTACACAATGCAATATTACTCAGCTATAAGAAAAGATGAAATAGGGCCAGTTATGACAACATGGATGGATCTTGAGATCATGCTAAGTGAAATAAGCCAGACAGAAAAAAACCAAGAACTACATGATTCCACTCATATGCAGAACATAAAATTGAAAGCAACAAAGAAACAAAACTTATGGACACAGTCTCAATAATTTAGTAGTTACCCAAGGGTAAGTGGGGAAGGAGTGGGGGAGAAGAGACAGGGACACAATATATGGTGATGGAAAGAGAACTGATTCTGAGTGATGAAAACATAATACAACACATAGATGATGGAGATAGAATTATACACCTGGAACCTATGTAACTTTTGCTGATCAATGTCACCCCAATAAATTTAACAATAGAAAAAAATTGAAAAAAAAAAGGTGTTTGGAAAACTGGACAGGTACTTGTAAAGAAGTGAAACTAGACCACTTTCTTATGCCATATATAAAAATAAACCCAAATAGATTAACAAGTTAAATGTAAAATCTTGAAACTATAAAACTCCTAGAAAACATAGGCAGTAAATGCTTTGACAATCATCTTAGCAATATTTTTTGAATGTGTCCCCTTGGGCAAAGGTAATAAAGACAAAAATTAAACAGATGAGACTACATCAAACTAAAAATGTTTACAAAGCAAAAAACCCATTAAAAAGACAAAAAGGCAACCTACTGAATGTGAGAAGATATTTGCAAATGATATATCTGATAAGGGGTTAATATCCAAAATATACAAAGAACTCATGCAACACAACAGCAAAAAAAAAATAAATAAACAAAAAATATAAACAACAAAAAAAACCTGAATACAATTAAAAAATAGGTAGAGGACTTGGATAGTCATTTCTCCAAAGAAGACATACAGATGGCTAACAAACATATGAAAAGGTGCTCAACATTACTAATCACAGAAAAATGCCAACAAAAGAATGATGAAATATCATCTCACACCTGTTAGAATGGTTATTATAAAAAAGATAAGTATTGTCAAGAATATGGAAAAACATCCTTTGTGTACTGTTGGTGGGATTGTAAATTAGTGTAGATACTATGAAAAACACTATGGAAATACCTCAAAATATTATAAATAGAACTACCATATGACCCAGCAATTCACTTGTAGGTATTTATCTGAAGAAAATGAAACAATTCAAAAAGATATATGCACCTCTATGTTCATTGATGTATTACAATAGCCAAGATATGGAAGCAACCTAGGTGTCCATCAACAAATGAATAGATAAAAAATGTGGTACATATATACAGTGGAATATTACTCAGCCATAAAACAGAATGAAACCTTGCCATTTGTGTCAACATGGATGAACCTAGACAGTATTATGTTAAGTGAAGTAAGTTGGACAGAAAAAGACAAATACCATATGATTTTACTTTTATGTGGAATCTGAAAAACAAACAAACAAAACAGAAACAAGCTCATAGATACAGAGAACAAACTGATGATTGCTACATGGGAAGAAAGTGAGGGGTTGGGTGGAAAAGGGGAAGGGATTAAGAAGTACAAAATACCAGTTAAAAATTACTCAGAGAGCTGTAATGTAAACCACAGGGAATAGAGTCAATAATATCATAATAACTATGTATGGTGACAGGTGTTTAGTAGACTTATTGTGGTGTTCACTTAGTATATATTTCTAAGTGAACCATGTTGTACACTGGATACTAATATTCTATGTTATGTGTCAACTGTAATTTTTAAAAAAGATAAGGGAGGTTTTATTGGAGGTCTAATTGAGGCTATAGATTTCTTGAGTTGATAGCTTCCAATTTTGTTGCTTATTCTTTTCCCTGTCTTAAAGTGTAACAAGTTTAATTATCACACATTGATTTGGCCAATATATAATAGGATATGGAAAGATTCCAATTTTTCCTCTCTAGGTCATTGCCTGGAATATCAAACAGACTGCAAATCTCTGTGATGACTCCTATAGTGTTATTTCTGACAGGTTCTCAATAGTCTATGAGAATGTAATCACTAGACTCATTCCAGGCATTCATATGACAAAATTTCCTGACAAAACTGGTACTGACTGGCAGACTTGTTTGCAGCTGGAAATAGGAGCCAGAACTAGAAGGACTGGAGTTTAATGATTCAGCTTGATACTGGCCTTTGTGAGTATAAAGGTGTGACAGATACATTCACCTACTTTAAAGGGAAAGGATTCCTACTCTACTGCTTTTCCTATATGAAATTCTTTCTGAAACTGAAAATAGTTTCATCAGGAGTAGAAAGTTATTTTCTTTAACGAAATATTAGAGCTCTTGTTCCAGTAGCTTTGTGAAAATTCTGTATAGCAAAGGTGCACAGGTTTGTTGGTGGGACCATCTTAACTCCAAGTTCTAAAGTGAATTCACTCTCAACAGTCCACCAATATTTGTCACTGTATGTTATAAATTGATATCTGTTCCTATATGGCTAGTGTTACATTTTTACATGATCTTCTCTATAGTACATTGTCTCTTCTTTTCAACCTGAATTTATATTCTTGGTGCCCCAAATAAAAGAGAGGGTGCCTGCCTTTCAGTTTAACATTGGTGATTCTTTATGCTGCATAATGTTGGTAAATGTAAAAAGTAACAGGAAATTCATGAGACATAGTGTGTTCAATAAACTTGTGATCTTATTTCTGTCTATGAACCCTTGAAAAACAATAGGCTCAATAAAAATAAATCATTCTACCTCCTCCTAAACAACCCCTCCTTTTGTATTCTCTGACTTGGTTGGTGGAAATTTCTTCCCTCCAGGTAAACGTTAGTTTCTAACCATAGCCAATTTTTAATCCTTCTGCTGCCTTGCATACATACAAAGTTCTCTTTATAAAACCTCTAATATAATTTCCAGGATTATTTCTCTTTCTTAAAAGGTCAGTCTTCCTTGCTAGACTGTGGGATTCCATGACAGAGCCATCACTTCTGTGCCTCAGTGTCTCCAGATCATAGGACAGGGTCTGTGAACTAAAAAGGACTCACCAAATGGCTATGGAATGAAGAGTTTTGTAGTTCATCTGCTGCTGCTAGTCTATCCTCCTATGCATCTTCAGTCATACCATTACATTAAAATTATTAAAGTAGAGCTCCATTCATGAAACTCTACTGGTTTAAAGCACTGGCTGACATTATTCTGTTACTTTAAAAATAGATGTAGGCTGAGTTCTGGTCAAGATGATGGGGTAGATAAACATTGTGCTTGCTTCCTCCCATGACCACATTAAAATTGCAGCTAAATTATAGAAAAAACAACCTGGAGAACCATATGAAGTCCAGCAGAACAGAAATCCAATAACTTAGGCTATAAAGAAGAAAGCATGTCAAGGCTAGTAGTAAAGGAAAAGATGCAAAAGTGGCTGGCCCCATACCCATGTGTGATGGTCAAGATTCAGAAGGGTTATCTCAGCTGCAGTGGTCTCTGCTGAAGAGAAAGGGGCCCCAGCCCCATACCAGGCTCCTCAGTCCGGAGCACCAATGCCAGAAAGAAGAGCTTTTACAGCATCTGGCTGTGAAAATCAGTGGGGATTCCATCCACCTGGATGAGACAGAGGGCTGCTGAAAACCAAGGCCTGCTATTAAATGGTCCCTGCACAAATTATTGAGCTCCTAGGCAATTACCCTAGAATCCAGCAAAGAGACTTATCTGGAGGTGCTAGAGATACATGGGAAGACACGAGTTGTGTGGCTTCAGTGCCAGGGCTGGAGAAAAATACAACATTGTCCCTGTGTTGAGCCTCCTTCTGTTTAGCCAGTGGGTGGCCACCATCTTTCCTGTGTTGAGCCCTTATCCACATGTCCTAGTTTGAATTTTTATTGGCCTAGTGAACTTTGCTCATTCCACACTGGTGACTCCCTCAGACTCCTCCCCAACCCAACTTGCCCAACACAAAAGGCTTTTTCATGGCTGGCAGGAAGCCATTGTTGGCCCACACTGCAGCCATTTTTGGACAGCTCCTGAGGATCTATGAACCTCAGGAAGGCAGCAGCTCACCTCAGTGTGCTCTGAAACTTTTGTGGAATGGACCCTGGCTCAGAGCTGGAGTCAAATCTGAATCTGCATTAACCCATTGAACACTATTTGCTCCATGCTGGTGACTTCCTGAGACCCTGCCCCACCCAACTCCTGTACCACTGGAGGTGTCTACAGTGGCTGAGCCTTATGGACAGCTGGCAGGTGGTGTTCAGTACAAGCAGTGACCTACCACATATTTCTTTGTAGCTTCTATCAGGTATCCCCAAAACAGTAATGGGCAACAACTGACCTTGGCCTGCACAGGAGTCCCTCATAAGAAACCCAGACCAGCCCACCCAGTGGCCAGCTTCAAACCACAACAGAAAACCACCCAATTAGCACTAAAAATGGCATACTCAAAGGGTGGTATTGACAGCCACCAGAGACTGCTGGGGCAAATCTTGCTCTGTGGAGTTAGCTCCTGCACAGCAGCTCATACACTGTAGTCATGGCCAATATGCACAGACAGTCAGCCTGAGGGTCAATCCCACTGACATGTCATCAGTAATTAAGGCTCAACTACAACAAGAGGTCACAAACATCTCACACAACAGACCTCCTGGAATACCTGTTTTTGGTGACAAGGGAGACTGTGCCACTGGACCCCACAGCACACCTGCTACATAAGATCACCCTGTCAAAAATGAGAATAGCAGATCTTCCTAATGCGTAGAAACAAACACAGAGAGGCAGCCAGAATGAGGGGGAAACCATATCCCAAATCAAAGAAGAGAACAAAGCTCCAGAAAATGAACTAAACCAAATGGAGGCAAGCAATTTATCAGATACAGTGTTTAAAACACTGGTTATAAGGCTGTTTAAGGAATTTAGTGAGAACTTCAATAAAGAGATAGTGAGCACAAAAAAGGACATATAAACCATAACGAAGAACCAGTTTTAAAAAAATCAATATCAGAAATGAAGAATACACCAGAAGAAATCAACAGCAGATTAGATAATGCAGAGGACAAAATCCATGATTTAAAAGACAAGGTATTAGAAAACACCCAACTGAAACAGCAAAAAGAACAAAAAGAAATTAAAAATGAGGATAGTTTAAGGGACTTCTGGGACAACATTAAGTGTAACAACATTTGCATCATAGGGGTACCAGAAGGAGAAGAAAGTAAACAAGGAATTGAAAACTGATTTGATGAAATAATGACTGCGATCCTTCCTAACCTGGAGAAGGAAATAGACATACAATCCCAGGAAGCACAGAGTCCCAAACAAGATGAACCCAAAGAGGCCAACAGCAAGAAACATCATAGTTAAAATGCCAAAGGTTAAAGATAAAGAGAGAATCTTAAAAGCAATAAGAGAAAGAGAGTTACTTACCTATGAGGGATTTTCCATAAAACTGTCAGCTGATATCTCAATAGAAACTTTGCAGGTCAGAAGGGATTGGCAGGAAATATTTAAAGTGATGAAAATTAAGAAACTACACCCAAGACTACACTATCCAGCAAGGTTATCAATATAATTAAAGGAGATAAAGAGCTTCCTAGATAAGAAAAAGCTAAAGGAACTCATTACCAACAAACCAGTATTACAAAAATGTTTTTTTTTTTAAAAAACTTCTTTAAGAAAAAGGGGAAGGAAACGTAAATATGAATAATAAAATGGCAATAACTACATATGTATTAATAATCACTTTAAACGTAGATTGTTTAAATGCCCTAATCAAAAGACATAGGTAGCTGAATGGATAAGAAAACAAGACCCATACATATGCTGTCAACAAGAGACTCACTTCAGATTGAAAGACACACACAGTCTGAAAGTAAATGGATATAAAAAGTTATTTCATGAAAATAAAAATGAAAAAAAAGCTGGGGTAGCAATACTTATATCAGACAAAGTAGATTTTAAAACAAAGGCTCTAATAACAGACAAAGACATTTCATAATAATAAGGGAGTCAATCCAACAAGAGGATGTAACCGTTATAAACATTTATGCACCCTAATAAAAACAACTCAATACATAAAGCAAATATTAACTAACATAAAGAGAGAGAGATTGACAGTAATACACTCATACTAGAGGATTTTAATACCCCATTGACATCAAGGAATAGATCTTCCAGACAGAAAATCAAAAGGAAACAGCTGCCTTAAATTGCATACTAAAACAGTTGGATTTAATTGATATTTGAGAGCATTTTACCCCAAAGCAGCAGAATATATATTCTTTTCAAGAACACATGGAACATTTTCCATGATAGACCACATATTAGGCCAGAGAATGAGTCTCATTAATTTTAAGAAGATTGAGATCATGCCCAAGCATTTTCTCTGACCCCAATGGCATGAAATTAGAAATCAATTATAAGAAAAAAAAATTAAAAACATACAAGGAGGCTAAATAATATGCCACTACATGATGAATGAATTAACAATGAGATCAAAAAAATTAATAGATACCTTGACAAATAAAAATGAAACCACAATGACCCCAAATCTATGGGACACAGCGAAAGAAATCCTGAGATAAATTCACAGCAATACAGTACTACCTCAAGAAACATGAAAAATCTCAAACAATCTAACTTATATTTGAAGGAACTAGAAAAAAGAAGAGCAAAAAAATGCCTAAAGTGAGTAGAAAAAAGGAAATAATAAACATCAGAATGAAAAAAAACAAAACAGTCTTAAAAATACAACAAATTGGTTAAACCAAGAGCTGGTTCTTTGAAAAGATAAACAAAATTGATACACCCTTAACTGGACTCAACAAGTAAAGACAGAGAACCCAAATAAATAAAATCAGAAACAAAAGAGGAGACGTGACAACTGACACCACATGGATTATGAGAAAATACTGTAAAGAATTATATGCCAACAAATTGGATAACCTGGAAGAAATGTGTAAAATCCTAGAAACATACATTCTTCCAAGACAGAATAAAAGAGAAATAGAAAATCTGAACAGCCTGATTACACAAATAAAATGGAGTCACTAACCCAAAAACTCCCCACCAGAATGTGCTAGACCATTTGAATAGTTTCACAGATTAATTTTACCAAGCATTAAAAAAGAATTAACAACTATTTTTCTCAAGTTATTTCCAAAACTTCAAGAGGATGGAAGGCTTTTCACTTCATTTTATGACTCCACCATTAACTTTATTCCAAAGCCAGACAAAGACATTACAAAAGAAAGAAATAGGCCAATATCCTGATGAATATAGATGCAAAATTCCTCAAAAAAAAATACTAGCAAACCAAATTCAGCAATACATTAAAAAGATTATACACCATAATTAAGATTTATTCCTGGGATGGAAGGTTGGTTCAGTACCAGCAAATCAATTAACATCATACACCTTGTAAATAAAATGAAAAATAAAAACCATATGATCATATCAGTAGATGCAGAAAAAGCATTTGACAAAATCCAGCATCCATTTATAATAAAAAAAAACTCTCAGCAAATTGAAATAGAGAGAACATGCTTCAACATAATAAAGGCCATATGACAAACCAATAGGTAACATCATATTCAATGGTTAAAAGCTAAAAGCATTTTCCTTAAGATCAGGAACAAGACAAGGACATCCATGTTCACCACTTTTATTCAACCTGGTATTAAAAGATCTAGCCACAGCAATCAGATAAGAAAAATAAATAAAATACATTCATATTGTAAAGGAGGAAGTAAAACTGTCATTATTTGCAGATGACATGGTAGTACATATGAGATCAGACAATTATTTTCATGAACTCACCTGAGAAAAAGTGCTATATAACTCATTGCTGAATATTACTGTGGTCACCTTTGAAGTACTCCCCTTGGGAAGCTATGTACTGACACAAATGCCTAGTTCATTATTCAAATCAATTTTGGAACTCTTTTTTAGGAATGACCATTAGAGCTGTTGTCATACTCAATATCTGGCAAGTTCATGAACTTGCCACTATGCGCTTATGTTGGCAGCACTGTACAATCAACTTGGTAAGGTGCCATAACCTTGGTATATCAGTGTCTCAAAGCTGTGTATGTGTCGATGTGTGACGGTATTGTGCTGAGTGGTGTTCATTATTGCTATTCTGTGCCTTTGTGTGCTGTCACAAGAATGCCAGAGCTTGAATTAGAGCAATGAACAAACATGAAATTTCTTGTTAAATTTCTTTGTAAGAATGGAAGTGAAATCAGGGACATGTTAGTCCAAGTTTATGGAGATAATGCCATGGAGCAAATGGCAGTTTACAAATGGATTAAGCATTTTACTGAGGGGAGAGAAAGTATCACTGATGAAGAAAGGTCAGGGCAGCCAGTAATAAGCAGAACTGATGAAAACATTGCAAAAATTCATCAAATTGTGCATCAAAATCATCAACTGACTATGAAAAGCATAGCAGACCAAGTAAATATCGATAGAGAAACAGGAAAATCCTAGCTGAAAATCTTGGCATGAGAAAGGTGTGTGTAAAAATGATCCTAAAGGATCTCACTGATGAAGAAAAGCAAAGGAGAGTTGAAGTTTGCCAAGATCTTTTGGAGAGACAATACTGTGTTTTGGGCCACGCTATCACAATTGATGAAACATGGGTGTACCAATATGCCTCTGAAATAAAGCATCGAAGTACATGATGGAAGGCAGCCAATTCTCCAGCACCATGAGTTTTGTCAGTCCAAATCAAGAGTTGTAACAATGTTGCTAAGCTTTTCTGATATCAGAGGAATTGTTCATTATGAATTTGTACCAACTGGACAGTCAACCAAGTTTACTATTTGGAAGTGCTAAAAAGGCTGAGTGAAAAACTTAGATAAATATGACCTGAACTTTTCTCCAACAACTCATGGCTCTTGCATCACGACAATGCACCAGCTCACAGGGCACTGTCTGTGAGGGAGTTTATAGCCAGTACACAAATACCTGTATTGTAACACCCTCCCTACTCACCTGATTTGGCCCCAGTGAATTTTTTCTTTACCCAACAATAAAGGAAACATAGAAAGGAAGACATTTTAATGACATTCAGGATATCAAGGGTAATATGATGACAGCTCTGATAGCCATTCCAGAAAATGAGTTCCAAAGTTGCTTTGATTGGTGGACTAGGTGCTGGCTTTGGTGCATAGCTTCCCAAGGGGGGTACTTTGAAAGTTACCATAGTGATATTTACCAGTGAAGTATGTAGCACTTTTTCTAGGATGAGTTCATGAAATTAATTGTCCAACTTCATATAGTATGTCAGGGGTGTCAAAACAATGAATAAACATTTTAAGAGATGTTATCTATGTATTAATTTTTGAAGTTGAGTTGAATTATTGTAGCAATGTGTAGTATGGAGTTCCCTCAAAAGATAGCATTGATCAAATGAATGCTAGCATCATCATGTGACAGGCAGCAAAGTCAAAGAAAATGGTGGAAGTACTGTTGTCATTCGAGGAACGCAAGATTGTTTTGAAGTGGTATTTGAAATTCGAGAACACTGAGTTTCTCCCATGTTCTCCTAACCTAATGCTCCTTGACTTCTACCTGTGGGGAATCTTAAAGGATGTGGTATGCTGTCGAAAACCGGCTACACAGGTGGTACTTCAGGAACAATTGAAACAGCATGCAGTGATACATGTGAACACTTTGGTTAACATTATTCAAGTAGTAGTTTGCTGTAATCAAAAGTGTCTGGACACTAATGGTAACCACTTTGAGCACCACTTGTCATTGCAGAAGTGAAACATGACTTGTATTCATCTTTTGTTACCAGTATATATTGAGCACTAAAATTGTAATAGTTTTTTTTTATTTTCTTAAAATGTGTATACATTTTTTTGGCTCCCTCTGTATATAGGGTATGTCCCTCAATAGTAGAGGCACTTCTTTTCACCTCAGTGGTACTTAATTTATGAGATTTGGAACTTGTAGAGCTCTGATTCAGTCTTTAAAATCAAGGTGTCATTGTTTGACAACTGAAACATTCTGAAATGAAATCATATCTTAGCTGTGATTTTGGTAAATTCTGTCATACTGTAGAACATCAACATCATTTTAATAATTTTTATTCTAAAGAGAATTAAAGCCTACATGATTAAGATACAATAATAATAAGAGGAAAGTAAAAGGTTTATACTATATTCTTCAATATGTATGTCTTGATGGGGAGAAAAAGAGAAAGATTTTATACTGGCACACTTATTATAGAGGTATAAATAAATCATCAAATGAAGCAGAGGTCTTTCAAAGGCAGGGAAAAATATATTGTTGGACAGGCAACAATCAAGATTAAGGAAAGCCACAAACAATTGTATGAATCAATTATGCAGATGAACTAGGGCAAAGATTTGAAGGAGATAATGAAGAGTTAGAATTCAAAAATGACATCTGTGAAATTGACATTAAATAGAACTAGACTTTTTCTTGTGACATTCATGATGATTACTTCATGTTTAAGAGCCTGGGTCCAGGGAAATCTGTGGCACAAGTAAAGGCATTCTTTGACCTCTACTACTTCACTGTTTCTCTTTCATAAACTCTATATGTTTGTGTCTCTTCAAATTTTCTGTGCCCTTGTATGGACTCCTGGCTTCTCAAGGAAGCTTAATACCTTAAGCTATGATCTATCTTTCTACCTTCTCTTTTTTTGAGAACTATTTATTTTAATATTTTATTTAAAATCTTGAACATACACAAATAGAGACAAAGTCAGATACTCATCTCATAGCCCTAAAAGCCATCACTTCATGGACAATCTTGCCCTACCTATACCCCATTGACTTCCTGTTACAATGTATATAATCTTGTTTGCATCTTTAAAAAAATTTTAATAAAAATAATCACAATACTATTTCCCACCTAAAACAAAAAGTGTATTTATGTTACCCAATATCCAGCTGATGTTCAAAATTAGTTGCCTCAAATACTCTCATTGTCTTTACATTCTGTTTGATAAAGATCTAAATAATACCTGTATATTGCAATGATTGACATGCCTTTCATGATCTTTTAATCTATGTGTCTCCCTTTACTTTCCCCCATTCCCCATACCCTTTAATAATAAAATAGTTGAGTACTTGCGAAATGCCAAGTCCAGTGGAAATCTCTACGTGTATGGCTTACAATTTTTTCAAAGCACTGCAAATTCGACATCAATTCCCTCATTCTTTCTTGCCTAGCACCAGATTTCAAACATAGGAGTAGCTGAGTAAAATTTGGCATCCTTTCCATCATACCATGCTCCTTCAAATTTCATTTTAAAGGCACACAATGTTATCATCACACCCATTGCCACTACTTTATCACTAGCTATAAAAATTTATCTCAGAGTTATGTTTTCCTGCCAACAAGGGAAGGAGGCTAATGCATTTCTTAAGATAAAGTAATCCCTGTTATGGGCTTTAATGAGAAATTAAATATGGAATAGTACTTACCAAGAACCATTATGGTAATAATTAATAACAAGTTAAGTCAAAATCACCCATTTTTTTTCTTTTGACAGGATTGCAGATGAAGTGAAAAGCACAGGAAAATAGTGCATTCATGTCTTTAAGTGATTTTATGAAATTCCTCACAACATCCTTGTGGAAGAGATGTAAAATCGTTCATATGTTAGTAAAATTGTCTATGTTCAAGGAATCAAGACAAATTAAAACAAATATGTTGAAGAGATCAATACATAAGTTTCCCCTCCTCCTTATCCAGTTTTGTTTTCTGCAGTTTCAGTTACCTGCTGTTAACTGTGGTCCAAAAATATTAAATGAAAAATGCTATTAAGAACTGCTTCTTTGTTTGCTATGGTCCTGTAGCTCTCATGGACACAAATCCCAATGACTTTCAGAACTGGGTGTTTTGAGGGTCCATCCCCTGGGTGGGAGTCGTCAAAGTTGGAATGCTAGATGTGGGGTCCAAACCCTTTGTTTCTCAGGGAGAAGTTTCAACTTGGGAGTTCCCTCCCAATTGTAAGGCATGTGCTATGGGTGGGGTTAATGGTGAGCATTTATCTCAACCTTTCCTACCCATTCCAATGTGGCATTTTATGATTTTCCCAATAAGTAACAGTTACTCAGCTAATTTTTAGATCTCTTTCAGAGGGAATTGCTCCATGTATATACATTTGGTGCAGCTATGGGAAGAAGGGGCAGAATTGATGAAAAGCATTGAGGTAACCCAGGGGAGATTAACACATGAATTAAATATTTTCATAAATACTTAAATTTTAGAGAAAAACATAATTGGTTGAATTATGATCCAGTCTATGCTTTTTGTTACACACATCTAGGGAAATCTTAATTTATTGAGACACTCTTTCTACTCAGCTTCTTGAATTGTAGATACTGTATCTGTAAGTAAATAAACCATTTCTGAAGTGTGAACTTTACATAATCAGACCCACACAATGATGGCAAATATCATACAGACTTCTAATAAAGGTGGAAAAGATTCAAATTGAACATCATTCAGAAAGGCTAGGGATATATGCTTCAATTCTGTTAGGCTTATAGAGAATTTAGGGAAGGAAGTTCTTCTCTTTAAAAACTTAGGTACTTTCTCCTTAAAATTTCCTTTAGTTTGTTTTCCAGAGGATCTTATATTAAGGTATCAAACAAAACAAGAAGAAAATTATAGCCTTATGAATGGCTTAACTAAATATTGCTTCTTCTAAAAAGACTGGTTGTTTCTTTTGGATACAGTTAAGTACCAAGGCTCTAATTTTTCATTTAGTTTTCTTTGTCATTGTATATGTAGTTTATTTACCCCAATTTGATACAATTTATACTTTGTCAGAGGAAGTCTTCTGCAGATTCATATTAACCACATTTCTTCTCCTAAAACACACTATAAAAACTGTTCCTGTCACTCTTCTTTTGACGTTGGCCATTTTCTCATACAGAACTCAGTTGTCAAATGATTGAAGGCCTGTGTAATTCAGCTCTAATGGACTGTGTTTTAAACTACTCTAGTTTAAAATGCCTTTCTTCAAATAGCTCACATATCTGAAAGTGCACACATTCCAAATATAAAAGATCAAATTCCAATGTCATGCTACTGGAATAGCTATTTGACAACTTTTGACTTGTAGTTTTTGTTTGGGGTGTTTAATTTGAGAAAAGGCACATAAATCACAGGTGAGCCGGAGTTCCATGATGTGAGATAACAGACATTGGGTCATTTGAATAGCACTTTAGGCTGCACATGTTTTTCTCAAACATGTTTAATTTTCATCTACTGTATATCAATTTCCTTTAATACAATTTTTTAAAATTTAACTTATTACTTGAAGATTGAAACTTTTCCCCAAGAGATATGATCATATCTTAAAAGTGGGTTCAGCTTAATGCATAGTTCATTGTGATTTTATGTTTTCAAAGGGCCTGATTATCATATTGCAAATACTAATGCACATCTCTTGAATAAACAAATAAAACCTTCTTTATTACCATTTTATTTTTTGTCTCAAATGCTGATTAATAGAAAACTTAATATATTCCACAGCTGAAGAGTGCTTGAGCCTAGTCACGGGATCACTTAAGGCCCCACAATTGGACTGAGGCCAATGAGCCTGACCCCAGGGGCACTGACAGGTATATCTCCCACCAGGTCCCTAGGTCGGCAGGATTGCTCCCAGACCATGACTGGAAGGGTCTACAGCCAAGTCACAAGGCTACTTCAGGCTCTGCAATCAGAAAGAAATCAGTATGCTTGCCTCTACAGTCTCAGAAGTGTGTGTCTCCCACTGAGTCCCTGTGTGATTCCAATACTACAGTTGAGGAAGCCTAGGACTGGATCACAGTGTGCTTCAGGGTCCACAGCCAGTACCAAGGTGTGTGGGTCTGTTACCTAAGGAACAGGCAGCATATTTACTCCCAGGTGGCTTGGCAGATTGTGCTGGAGGCAGGACAAAGGCCAAAAGTGCTCTATAGCCAAATCCACAGGGGGATAGGACCATTTTGGATCTATAAACAGGACCACAGTCAGTGTTCCTGCCACCTGGGTGTGGTGCTGGCCTGAAATGGCCCTCATTGAACTTGGGTTCCACAAAGTTTTCACAAGCAACCACCTAGATATCAAAACTCTCCAAAAGGTACTTTTGTTCAAGGATGGTTACCAAATTCTTATTGCTGTGGGAGAATATGAGTATGAGCAGAGCACCTCCTGTCACTCAATACACCTAAAAAAATATACAATTTTAATATTTTTAGTTGTCAAGTATATCTCAATAAAGTTGGGACAAGAAGAAATGGATGAAGAAAGATATACTATGCTAATACTAATCAAAACAAAGGGGACATAGCTATATTAATTTCAGAAAGAGCAGACTTAAGATGAAGGTAAATTATCACAAAAAAGAGGGTTATTGATAATTATATCAATTATCTATAATCTCTTTCAGAAGATAGTAGCAAAAAGATTACTTCCTAAAATATTCTATAGTGAAGCATTACCTTGATATCAAAACCATACCAAGACATTACAAGAAAAAAATATATAAATATCTCTCGTGAACATTGATGCAAAAATTTCTCCACAAAATGTTAGCAAACAGAATACAATAACGTACATTATACGTCACAACCAAGTAGGATTTATTACAGAAAAGCAAGGCTGGTTCACCATTAAAAAGCCAATTAATATAATCCACAGATGAATGAAGAAAAATCATGACCATGTCAATGGACATAGGAAAAGCATATGACAAAATCAAACACCCATTCATGATAAAGCTCTCAATAAACTAGGGTTAGAAGGAATCTTCCTTAATTTGATAAAGAATATACACAAAACACCTACAAGAAACATCATACCTGTGGAGAGAAACTTAAAGCTCTCCCACTAAGATCAGGAACAATGCAAGAGTGTCCCCTCTTCTCTCATCACCACTTTTCAGCATTGTATTGGAAGTCCTATCTACTGCATTAATACAAGAAATGGAAACAAAATGTATATAGATTGGGAAAGAAGAAATAATATTGTCTTTTTTGGCAGAAAACACGATTGTGTATGTAGAAACTACCAAAGAATTGACCACCCCGCAACGAAAGCCCTGGAACCAATAATCAATTGTAGCAAGGTTGCAGGATGGAAAGCTTATATTGCTATGCAATGTTTAACAATGGGAATATGTTCTTATAAATGTACTGTTAGGCGATTTTGGTTTTGTGAGAACAACATAGCATGTACTTACACAAACTTAGATGGTATAACTTATTATGCACAAAGGCTATATGAAGTAGTTTATTGCTCCTAGACTACAAGACTATACAGCATACTACTGCACAAAACAATTAGAGATTAAATCAAGCACAAGGGAAAATGATGCAATTAAGAGACAATAAACATGAGATGTATGAGGCTGTTGCCAGCACAACCTGTTTTACAGCAAACATCTTTTTAATAAGGAGAGAGAGTACAGTCTAAAATAATGATAAAAAGTATGATAAACACATAAACCTGTAACATACTCTTTTATTATTACAGTACATCAAGTATTATGTACTCTACATAACTGTATGTCCTGTAATTTTATATGACTGGGCAGCCTAGTAAGTTTGTTTAACCAGCATCATCACAAATACATGAGTAATGTGTTGTTGTACTACAACATGAGAATGCCTAGGCAATATAAACTTTTCACCACTATTATAATCTTATGGCACCTCTGTTGTATATGTGGTCAATCATTGACCAAAACGTCACTATATGGTACATGACTATATACAAAAGTCAACTGTGCTCCTATATACCAGTGATGAACAAGTAGAATTTAAAATAAAAAAGAACACTGCATTAGTACCACCCAAATAAAATACTTAGGTATAAATCTAATATAAATCTAACATATGTATAAGCTCTATATTCAGAAACTATAAAACTCTGATGAATAAAATTGAAGAACCAAATAAATGTAGAGATATTCCATGTTTATGGATAAGAAGACTCAAGATGTCAGTTCTTTCCAGTATGATGTATAGATTCAATGTAATCCATTCAATATCACAGCAAGTTATTTGGTGGATACTGACTCTAAACTGATTCTAAAGTACATATAGATAAGAGAAAGAGTTAGAATATCTAACAGAATATTGAAGGCTAAGAACAAAGTCAATGGACTGAAACTATATGACTTCAAGACTTACTATAAAGCTATAGTAATCAAGACAGTGTGATGTTGGCAAAGGAACAGACAAATATATCAATGGAACAGAATGGAGAGCCCAGAAATAGACTGAAACAAATGCAGTAAATGAATCTTTGACAGAGGAGCAAAGGCAATACAATGGAGCAAAGACTCTCTTTACAACAAATGATTCTGAAACAGTCAGAACCACATGCAAAAAAAAAATTAATCTAGATACAGAGCTTATATGCTTTACAAAAATTAATTCAAAATAAATCATAGGCCTAAATGTAAAATTCTAAAATTCCTACAAAGTAACGTAGGAGAAAATTTTGATGACTTTAGGCATGGGCAATGACTATATAGTTAACACACCAAAAGTATAATCCATGAAGAAAAGTATTGTTAAGCTGAACTTCATTAAGCCTAGCATATTATTTTGTTGTTCTGTGAAAGACACTCTCAAGAGAATGCAAAGATAAGGCATAGACTGGGAGAAAATATTTGCAAAAAACACACTTCATCAAAGAGATAAATCCAAAACATACAAAGAACTCTTAAATATAAACAATAAGAAAACAAACTGACTAAAAATTGAGTCAAAGACCTTTATAGACATTTTATCAATGAAGATATACAGATGGCAAATAATCATATGTAAAGATGTTCCTCACCATGAGTTATCTGGGAAACGCAAATTACAACAATGAGATACCACTAAACACCTATTAGAATGGTCAAAATCTAGAACACTGTGAACATCACATAGTTCTGAGACTATGGAGCAAAAGTAACTCTCACATATTGTTAGTGGGAATGCAGAAGATTACAGCACTTTGGAAGACATTTTGGCAGTTTCTCACAAAATTGAATGTACTCTAACTATATAAATCAGCAATTGTACTCCTTAGTATTTACCCAAAGGAGTTGAAAATTCAGTCCACAAAAAAACCTGAACATGGTGTATGTAAGAGCTTTATTCATAATTACCAGACTACACAAGGTGATTGCTTCTTTAATTATACAAATATCTAACCACTATGCTGTACATCTGAAATTAAGTTAAAATAATATTGACTGTCAACTGTAATTAAAATTAAAAAAATTAAAAAGGGGGGTAGTTTGAAGGGCAATAAGAGGTCCAAATTTCCAGTTATAAAACAAATAAGTCATGGATATTTAACATTCAGCATGGGAAATGTACCTCATAATATTGTGATAGTGTGGTATGATGTCAGATAGTTTCTGGACTTATGGTGATCACTTCTTTAGGTATATAAATGTTGAACAAATATGGTGTACACTGGAAACTGATATAATGTATGTTAGCTGTATTTTTAATAAGAAAAATCTTAAAAATGCTTGTGTGTGTGTGTGTGTGTGTGTGTGTGTGCGCGCGCGCACGCACATGTGTGTGAACAACGCATTGGAGAAATAGCAACTAGCAACAAAAGTGCAGTTTAGAGCTCTGACTATGCAGTTAGGTTGGTTAATTTAAACTTCTGAATTTGATTTATAAGGTGGGTGAGCTATAACAAATTATTTCAGCACTCTTAGGCCTAGACTCCTAACCATTAATATGGAGACAATAAGACTAGCTACTTCAGAAAATTTTTGTAAAAATTAACAGAATTAATTCACATGAAGGATGTAGGACAATGCTTGGCATATCGTAGGCAGCAGTTATTGATGTAATTTTAATGACTACTCTCTGTAATTGCCGTAAGACAAATACAGTCACATGAAATAATGGCATGCTCCAGAGATTCAACTGCAAAACTGTTTCTTTCTCTGTTGTCCAAAAATCATAGCACTTTGTGGCAATTCTCTTGTAAGTAGAGGTGCACAGCAAAGGTACAGCAGAACAAAGAACACGAGAGAGAGAAGCTAGCCCATAAATGGTGATGTAGGAATCCCAAGGGAAGGGAAGAGACAAGCTGGAGTGCACAGTCTCCGGACCTGCACCAATCCCAATCTGCAGCTCTGCCTCTCACTGTGACAGCCTGGCTTCTCCACATTTGCGTTCCTCCCTCTTCATGCTCTGATTTGCTCCATGAGGCAGAGCCACTGTGTCACATCAATTAAAACAGGTTCCCAAACCTGCAGCTGTGAGTTTTTCAAGACTCCTGGTTTCAATGTAATGCATTTAAATTTTATGGTAAATGTCAGTTTTCATCAACTCAAATGTTCACATGACATAACAGGACTTGATGATATGCGAATAGATACTTTTAATTGGGTAGACGTCTTGGGTGCAGAGGTAATCAGGGGAAATCACATTTGATTATCTGCTGTGCATTGGCTGCAGCAAGCTCGGGGCCAGCATTTAGTACCATAGGGCTTCTGGGAGGCAGGCTCCCAGCCGTTCTTTTCCTGAAAGAAACTTCATTTCTCCCCACTCAGCTTCTTCAAGTACCCCCCCCCCATTATTTCAGGGTGTGCAGACAGCCAGGACCTCACTTTTCATTACACCTGGACCACCAACCAGACAGAGCAAATGCTGCACGGGTCTACAGACACTCATTGGTCAAATACAAGAGAAAACACACAGGTTTCAGGTGGCTTTCATCAGAAATCACTGGGAAATGTCACAAGTACAGGCATTATGGTTAAAGGGAACTTGTCAACTAGTGGGGAAATGACAATGATGGTGTCTGGCTTGCTGTACATAAGAAAGGTCTTTAGCTCTAAGCTGAAGAGAAGTCCCTAAAGAGCTACGACCATGGGATCATGAGGCTATAAATCCATTTTTATATACTTTCACCTATCAATCTCTTTGGGGCCTTTTTATGTCAATGACTCCTAGTTTGAGTCATAATTGTTGAAACTTCATGTTTTCAGATCTGTTTCGGTTTGATTTAAAACACATCTCTGGACAGACAGTAAACAGTGAAAATATGAAACCCAGGGAACATTTCCAATGAGTGTGTGTAGTTTGCCTGAATCACTTCCGCTGTTCTGACTTGGGCTCTCGTCAGTAACTCAGTGAATGATTCTACCCATAGTTTGCAGGTCTCCGTGGGCTTTCTGCTTAAATAAGGAACAACCATCAAATTCTCCACT
>PVJL010016823.1:0-19906 GCA_004026885.1 Lyroderma lyra | reverse complement strand
GGTCCCAGCTATAGACAAAAGAATGTCTACTGATAGCCAGGTCTGATCATGTCCAGAGAACAGGTGAGGCAGCCTGCCATGAGGCCATTTGCATAAGGGACTGAGGGGACTTGTGGGAGAGAACTTATCCTAAGGAAGCCTTTGAATACTGCCTCCAGCCTGTCCATCAGCTGTGTTTTCTCCCCAGCTCCATGAACATTTATCTGCATTTTTTAAAATAGGTGAGGTTAATAAAAGTGGAGAAATATATATGTGGCACAGATCACCGTGTAGTTCTGTACCTTGGTGTATCTGTGGGCAGTTTGGAAGTGCCTGGTAGATACCACAGGTTTTGCATAATTAGGTGGCACTGCCTGGTGGCGTCCATGGTAGTGACTAAAAGGTGAAGAAGTGTTTATGGGGCTAGTTAATAGGACCTAGTCTTGAGCCTCATGTCTCCCAGAAATCAATGTGAGAGGCCTGCATTGGCAGAAGAGAGCTTAGAGCAACATAGATGGACTTAATGTCATGAAAAGAAAATTCTTCAGATGATATCCATTTTTTAGAGTAGATGTAAGTTGGACTGATCTATATTGACCTGAAACTTAAGATTTCTGAATAGGAATCTCTTACTAATTAGATTTGATGAATGAGATCACCTAATTAATGCTAGCTTTAGTGCTAGGCTACCAAATGTTTAACTGTTTATCAGTTATTTCCAACGAAGAGTTGAAGCTCATTCTTAGGGTGATTTCAGTGAAAGTAGAAGTAGAATCTAGGTAGTTGAACAGGAGTAATGTGGTTTCTTAAGGGAACATTTACAGCTAAATTGTATTCACCAGCCCAAGGGCATGCTCTGTAGACACAACACACAGGTGTTTCTACTACAGGAGTCATTAAGGTTCTGTAGCAAGAGACACTCATTCTGGCTAATTTTAGCAAGAATATGTGGTTGTATATAGTACTTTAAATACTATTAAAATAGCTTCTAAATTTTTAAAATTGAAACAACATGGGATCTCTTTATCATAGGTCTTTCTCGCTTCACAACTAAAGTTTAGAGCAATTAAAAAGAAGGACACCTAACTTTTACATTCATGGGACAAAATGTTCAGAATTCCAAATATTTGGTGAATAAATGAATAGCTGTTGATTTCTGAGAATCTATTCTAACTTTGTGAGAATCAAAATTGTAACAAGAGGCTTATTTCTGTTGGCCTTTTTGTATAAAGTTGTTCTTCCTTAGAATCAAGATTTTATATTGGCTGACTTAGGTATTTCTGTGCTTGAAGCTAGGAGGCAGGCTAGATGTCAGTGAGAATTATTCTAGTGCTTTATCTCTAGTATTTTCTTAATAAACTCCATTTCTATGCACTCCTAATCCCTGGGGTGCAGAGGCTCCTTCCTCCCTGGTAGGGATGAATTTAGAATTCTGGACAGTTTTGGGTTTTTTATTCATGCCCTTTTATGTCTGCAAAACAACAAGTCAACTCTTACTTTATGTCTTTATTGAAAAGTAGTAACAGTATGGAAGCTGAGAAATTACCATCAAAACACAAAATAAAATAAAAGGTTGGCCAATCAAAGATTGATTTATTTATGAAATCTTAGTCTTTCTATTCTTGAGAGCAGAAAGTAAAAAGTTTTTCTACTTTTTCCTCTCATTCATTTATTCACTCTTTTAGTAAATATTGATCGATCATCTCCTATGTGCCAAGAACTATGGTGTGTGTGTGTGTGTGTGTGTGTGTGTGTGTGTGTGTACTTGGGGGAAAAGAAAGGCGACTATTCCCATGGAGCTTTCAGCCTAGCAAGCGAGGCGATTAAGGACTTCTCTACCATTTATTATCCTAGAAAATTATCTACTACAGAAAAAGCCCTGTTCTCCAACCTTCCTCCTGCAGGAGATTGCCCCTTTTTATTTGCTGGAAAATCATAGTAAGGATGAGGGAATGATGAATGACCTCTTTTGTTTTACTTTATTTCTCTTCGGTGATGCCATCTCTCACTACAGAAATAAGAAATGGAGTTCTGCTCACCTGATAGAAAGCCTAACTGCTCCAGGATATCCAGTAGCCTGAGCTGACTCATCGAAAAGAATCTGGGCTCTAAAATACTCGTCTCATAATTGCTTCTGACTTTTTACCCCGTATCTCCCTCCTATACCCCAATAATTATGAGGTATAAAGAAAAGATATAGTCTTAAATTAAAAAAAACAACAACAACCTTGTAATCTGTTTGGGAGTTAGAGGAGAGAATGCATGTACCCATAAAAAGTGAAATAGCTAAACAAGTGAGCATTAAATAACAATTATCTGTTTATTTAACAAGTATTGGTGGTTGATTGGGCACTGTGTTAGGTATTAGGACATAGAGATAAAAATGTCTTCTGCTCTCAAGAAGCTGGCAGTCTAGAGGAAAAGATGAGTCAAAATAGAAAGGTCAAGTCTTACATATGGTAGCAGTATGTGGGTATGTAGCTGGTGACAGGATGAGAGACGTCACAGGAGGGTACAGAGTAAAGGCCAAATATCAGAGAGAAATAATTACTGTTCAGGGAAGAGGGAGATTGTAGTAAGCTGTAATAGGCAGGGAAGGCTTGAGGTAGGCCCTGTAGGATAAACACTTTAGGTAGACCAAGGAGACATCCCCACCATGGTCCTCCGCCTGGTGGTGGAGGCAGAACAGGCACTGGCAGGAGATGTAAGATGGTTTTCAGAGGGAGATGGAAATGGAATTGGGAGAGCTGTTGGGTTAGGAAACCTGGGTTCTAGTCTCAGATCTGATATTAACTGCTCTGATGGTTTGTGTTGGTCTATTTGCTTCTCTGAGTCTCTCTTTCTGACCTGTAAAACGAGTGGGTTGGGTTAGGGGATCTGCAACTCCCTTATTGCATTTCCATCTATGATTGTCCAGTTTCCTCACGTGGAACACATGGATAATTCAAATGATGAGAATTTTGAATGAGGCTCCTCAAAATTTGTAAAATACTGTTTTTCATGCCGGAGCAAGCAATGTGGGCAAATATGCAATATCCTCATAATGTTAATTGTGTTAAGTATTTCTTTGCAGCAGGAAATTTCTTTTTAATCTCTTGCAAATGTGTTACCAAGGTACTCTTCCTACTCATTATATATTGCAGAAGGGACATTTCTCTCCGACATAGTGTTTGCTCTTTGTTCTTTTAATTTTCTAGTGAGCCGGTCATCAATTAATGCTTCTCCACAGACTTGGAAAAATACCTCTAACTGGTTTTATGGATTTGTCACCTTGGTGGAACTTTTTCAATCTGGTTTACACTGTGACTGAAACACTGTTCTTTAAACTTGCTCACTCAAAGTCTTTCTTTTGGAAAAGGTGTTACAAAGACCCCTAGGCTGAGGTAGCTTGGCAACTCAACACAAAAATATATTATGCTTGCAGTGATGGAACTGAAGTTGTTTTTGTGAAAGAATGGATTCCCTTCTTTTCTCAGAGCACTTTCCTTCAGTAGCATAAAAGGTTGTGTCTACAAAGAATCAAAGGGAAGATCTGTCCAGTACACAACTATTCTCATCTTTGTTTATCATCAAAATACTGAAAACAAAAGGTTGAAAATCTTTATCGTGGTTTTATGATCAAAATATCCTGATTGGTTGCTTGCATTGGTTAAATTCCATGTATTATGAGTAAACCTCTCCTCTTGTTTTGTGATATTTATAAAGTGAGCCACATGACTTATTTCTCCCTGTAGTTCAGATGGAAGGTTTTATTTAAGTATAATAAAAGGACTGCCTTTCATCCACCCAGGTTTTCTTTCACTTTCTCTCCTGTAGTTCAAGTTAGGGGACCATTGTGCTGCTGTCCTATTTTTTTACCCCTGTTGAAAATAACTTAGCTCAGGGCTTTCCCCTGTCTGGATCATGAACAATATTTGCAGGGATGTGAAGAAAAGAAAGTGCCATTGGACAACATGACTCAGGACAAGCCAGTGATTTCTAAATGTCAGGGGAAGACATCTTCCTCGCTCACATGCCCCATGTCTCACAAGGTCACCAGGTGCACTGGCTGGGTCTGTGTCACTTTTGCAGAGGAGCATCAGGTGTCAGCTGAGAAGGTGGAACTGATTGCAAGAGACTGATGGTCTGATCTGGGGAGGCAAATCCAGGGCTTATGTAATTCATTTCAGAAAGCTCTCCGACACCCGCCAAAGCACAAATCATGTCAAAGGAAACATAAAGTAATTCCTGAAGAAAAGTACAAGGAGAATTGAGTGTTGCAAGTAGGTGGAGTGGTTATGTTTCTATATTTCTAAAGCCCAGGAGTAGAGAAGCTAATAGGTATTTTGTACAGAAGCATTCCAAAGGCAGTCTAGAGGTGAGTATACCTGCCTACAGGTAAAGGCTAAATATGCCGTGGGTGGCCCAGAGCAGAGACAGTTACCCACTTCTCTCTGAGGGCTCACGTGAAACCTGTTGTGTGCACAGGGCCCTTGGTGCGCCCAACTCCCTCTCTTCCTCCCTTCTGGGGTCTGAAGAGGAAGCTCCTTTCCTGCTCTGGGTGCCTGGAGCTGTCACTGCAGCTCCAGTTCAGTGAAACCTGGCCATCACCAGGACAGATGGCCATGGCAGCAGCCTTGTCATCAGCCCTAGGGGCACTGTTTCCATTCAGATCACATTTATTGGTGATCTTTGGAGGGTCCGTGCATATGCACGGAGACGGACAGCTTTGGCCAGCTTCCACTTCCCGTTAGCTTGTCTACAAGACACCATCTTTAGTTGTGTGTGTCTGAGTTGAGGCAGTCACCGCTAAAACCCTAATAAAAAGGTCTGACAGCTTTGAAGGCAGAGCCTCCTGCTAGTTTTAAATCACAGACTCTGTTTTCTGCCTAGTTCTATGGAGCAATAAAAAGAAAAAATACAAAAAAGTAGGCTGGGAAGAGCATGTGCTTCTGTGCATTTGTGGGGATCATCTGGGAAGTGTTTCCAGGGAACTCTGGCAGGAGGCTTCTTGTTCATGAAGGATTTCCCTGGCACTGCGCTGAGGCAGGATAACAGATGGGCTTCTCTCTACTGAAGGATGGAAAATACCTTTTATTGTTGCCAATGCCCTTCACTGCACTCCAGCAAATAACAGAGCCATGCAGGCACCCCTTCTGTTCCTGGATGCAGTCTCACTGTCGTGAGGCATCAGGTTTTTTGCTGAAGAATAAAAATCGAAAAAAAAAAAAAAGAATAAAAATCGTGTTTTTTTTTTTCTTTTTCTTTTTCTAATGTGCTACTGCTCCCAAAAGCTGTCAGCCATGAAGAATGCCCTGTCCTTGTTCAGAGGCGCAGCTTCTGGAATACTCGAGTGAAAAATCAAAGACATTTCCATTTTTAGAGATTGTCAGAAATATTCACAGGTTTCCTGTGTATGACCCCGCCCCCCTCCTGAGGCAGCTGACCTCATTTTCTTTCTCTTCAGACTTGTACCACTTAATGGAGACCAGAATCCCCAGGGCAGGGGATTACAATTAGACAAGGTTGCCTTTGTTAGAACCAGATTCTCTGCACATGTAGAATGAAGGTCAAGAAAAACCACAAATTCTACAAAGGAGCCTACACTTTGGCTTGTCATTGCATAATCATCGCCTTGAGTTGTTTCATTTGTAACCTAGTACACAGCTTGCTAGAAAGAGTAAGCCAAACCAGAATTCTTCATTGAATTTTCACCCAACTAGTTGAGGTAGGTATGACTATTTTTCCAATTTTAGAGGTGAGAAACTGAAATGTAGCGAAGCCAAAGCCTACCGAAAAGGTCAAACCAAAGAGCGATAGGTTAGTGTCTTTTAGCAAACGCAACTCTGTTTTGTCCTGTGCCACGTTGTAGACGTGGGCAAGGTTGATCTTGCTTCCCCTTCACATTCCTCTGGCTCTAGCCTGGCATCATCTGGAGAGGCTTTTCTTTCCAGCCTTTTGGAGCTCCAGGCTTTGATGCCCCTGAGTAGACCCTAATGAGGAAGTCAAGCCAAACCTGGTTGTTCTTAGTACAGAATCCGGGCTTATAAATGTTACATACACACCACTGTAACTGTGATCTCTTTTTGAGAGTTAGAATCCTATTATACCTGTCTGCTTTTCATCTTCCTTTCTCTCCTTTTCTTATTTTTCTGTACTTCTTGCTCCTTCTCTTCCTGCCCTTTTTTGAGAACAAGAGATTAATTTTCAATCCATCCCATAGGTTCTAAAATCAACAAAAACTTACTTTTTACTTTTGTTATTTCTGAGGTAGAGGCTTTGGAGAGTCTGACCCGAAACTGCTAGGCTGCATTCTCAAACTACGTGATTATAAGAGTCTTCTAAGCTCTGTGGAAAGTTTGGTCCTGAAATGAGTGATAAAAACAACTTTCCAGTATAATAATTTGTTACCAATAACTTTGTACTTGTGCTTTTGTCACTCTGGGGTAAGCTGCTAAATTATCTGTAGTCTCCCATCCTGAATGCTTCTTGGTGGTCAGGATGGTCTCACTCATTTTTATAACCTCTGTGGTGCCTAGGAGACACTGAAATTGCAGCTCACTTACTTTTTCTTATAAAAAGTGTGTGTGTGTCAGAGAGGTGGGGAAAATGACTCATGTACCACTGAGAAGGGCAAAAACTTTTTCATTTATGGATTTCTAGATAGTAAACTATTGATTGGAAAATTTAATCTTTTCAGATACTTGTAAACTAGATGTGGAATTGCATCCAGGGAATAATTCCAAGATTCTGTTATTCCCACAATGTTGCCAGGCATATCTGAACAACTTGTGAAACTCTTGGAAATCTACTAGCTTGTGAAAGAAAATGGCCAGAACAAAATAGGTTTAAACATTTAAAACTTTTTCTTAATTCTCATAAATCTTGCATAAGAAATAATGTGTTTACTACAAAAATGTTTACCAGGGACTGTATTAATAAAAAAATATAATAAGGTTAGGTTTTTGGAAAGGAACAGAAATAAGAATTCATTTTTGTGAAACGTTATCATTTGTGTGGACTCTTTTAATGACATGGGGAGTTCTTTCTTTTTATCAGTCTCCCAGCAGGCAAGAGAGGGAGGACTGTGAAGAAAAGTAGTAAGGCTTCCATTGTCAGGATTTTATTATTAAAATTTGTTTTTTGTTTAGCAGATATTTTTCTAAGAAGAGGTGAGTTGGTTGAATGATTAAACTGGTAAACCATGGCGCTATGGTGTAAGCCATCAAAGGTGTGCTCAGGGACTTAGGGAGGACCTTTTGTCCTTGTCCCATGGCTTTCAGAGAACTAGGTTGAGGTCACCGCAGGGGTTTTGATTGGCTGACTGAAATTGGCAAGCTTTGTGCGAGAATCGAGTTGCTCACGACAATGGAGAGGATTTTAGGAGAATAAAGGAAGGAAAGGTGAGAAGTGTTGGGTGACTACAGCAGAACTGAAGGAAGAAGAAAGCATTGTTTCAGGAGGGATTTTTTAAATGAAATTTTGTTGTATGTTCTGAATTCTCTCTTCTACCCCTCCACCCTACTCCCCTTGTTCTTTAGTCTCCGGCAAAGTTTACAATATCATCAATGAAATTGGTTTTCTTTGCTTGGAGGGTGATAAAAGGCTCAGTGTGGCCTCATGGGAGTGGGGGCATGAGCCAGGACTGCGCATGGAGGATGAGCTGTATCTCTATATTCAAGAAATTCAGTTCTTTTAATCCCCTGACTCAAGTCAGAGATCAGGAGAAAATCAATGTTGATCTACTTAATGGACATATCATTAGCTACTATTGAATTCTTGTAAGTATCCACCATTTGAACCCTCTAGAATATTCTTCATTTATCTAAACTTGTGCAGAGAATAGGTGGTAGTTTGAATAATGTCCCCCCAAAGACATCAGGCCCTAGGCTTTGGAATCTGGAAATGTTAACTTACATGGGAAGGATGTCCTTGAAGATGTGATTAACTTAAGAATCTTAGATGGTGAGGTTACCTGGAGTATCCAGTTAGGTCCAAAATGCCATCTCATGTACCCTTATAAGAGAGAGGCAGAGAGAGACACAGTCATGTGCCACATAATGATGTTTCAGTCAATGTCAGACTGCGTATATGACAGTGGTCCCATAAGATTATAATGGGTCTGAAAACTTCCTAGAGTATAGTGACATTGCTGCATGGTAATGCCATAGCACAACACATTACTCGTGTGTTTGTGGTGATGCCGGTGCAAAGAAACCTACTGTGCTTCCAGTCATATAAAAGTATAGCTCATACAATTATGTGCAGGACATAATGTTTGATAATGATAAGAAATGTTACTGGTTTATGTATTTACTATATTATACTTTTTATCTTTATTTTAGAGTACTCTTTCTACTTAAAAAGTTTTCTGTAAAACAGTATGCGGTGTTACACCAGCAGCAGCCTCATATATCCTGTGTTTACTGCATCTTTTGATTATACCCTTTTCTCTTGAGCTTCATTTAATCTTGTGTTTTTTTGTAGTATCATGCTGTGTAGGTTCGTAGCCTAGGATCAATAGGCTATATCATATTGCCTAGGTGTAGAGTGCACTATACCATCTAGGTTTGTGTAAGAGCACTCTATGATGTTTGCACAATGACTAAATCACTTAACAACAATTTCTCACAATACATTTCTGTCATTAAGTGGCACATGACTGCATTACACAAATGCAGAGGAAAAAACAATATGAAAACATGGTATAGAGAGATTTTAAGATGGTAGCTTTGAAGATTGGAGAGATGTGGCCATAAGCCAAGGAATGCCAGCAGCCAGTGCAAGCCGGAATAGGCAAGGACTGTATTCTTCCCTAGAGCCTCTATTAGGACCATAAATAGTCTTACTGACATCAGAATTTTGGCCTGATTTCAGACTTCTGGCCTCCAAAACTGTAAAGAATAAATTCCTGTTATTTTAAGCCATGAAGTTTATGATAATTGTCACTGCAACCAGACCTTGGTATTTTGATGGTTGGCCCGAGTTTAGTGGTTTTTGATAATATTTTTACATCTAAATGATACCCAACTCAGAATGGTGTCAGTGATATTAATTACAAAGATTCAAACATATATTGTTTCACCAATTTGGAACCTAAGCTGATTGCACATGGCTTACTTCAGTTCACATTTTTAGAAGAATTAATGAAAGGGGAGAGTGGCTCCCTTGGAACCCAAAATGAATAAAGGAAGTGGAAGGAGAAAAAGAATAAGGGTTGGCTGAAGGAAAGAACTTGAGGCTGTATTGCCTAGCTGTTTGATACCTAATGCCTCTATTGTATATTAATCCATATATGTGTCATTTTGGAAAAAGGTTTTCAGAATTCTTGGTGGGAAGAGACATAATTATCATCCACAATCTATACTAAAATAAATGCTTAGTCTGTATTCAGATTCAGTTCAGCGCAATATCAGACATATTGTTCACCTATAAAGTATCAAACATTCTGCTAGGCACGGAGGATACAAGATGAATAATACATGGTTCCATTTTTCAAAAATTAAAAGAGAGTCCCATATTATGCCAATGGTAAGTTCTAAATTCAGTGATTAAGGTGAAATAACACATGAGGCAAAAATACCCTTGAGAATTCCCTAGGAAAGCACCATGTAAGAAGTTGTAATAGCATCTCTCATTCCAACACCACACCTTTTTCTTCCAGTATTGGATCCGGCAACTATTTCTCTAGTTAAGCACTTGAAGAAATATTTGGTTTACACATAGGAACCATGTCATAAATGATATTTTTAACACCAGGGTCATGGCTGATGAGATCTGCAGGAGTATAGATAGAATGGAAAAAGAGTATAACATGTCCCATGTTATGTTTACTTCTAGGATATACTTATTGCATGAATGATGCATGGGATCTCCCTGACATGTATAAATTGTGGTCTATCTTTCTACTTGTTGTTAAGTATGTCTAGTGAATCTGAGTCAAGTGCTCTGTGATGGGATGACACACTTTGCCATTTTATTTGTTTATTCATTCAACATTAACAGCCAGCAAGGTAGAGTAGTAGATATTGCTGAGAAAGCAAAAATGGATAAGGCATAATTTCTGCTCTTGAGATTATTATCTAGTGGGGAGATAAAACATGTACATATTTTGGTATATGGCATATTAGCAAGTCAACATTGTCAACAGAGTTCAGAAAAAGAAAATTACTTCTGGTGGGGGATGCAAGAAATACTTAATGGGGAAAGTGGCATTTTAGCTGGGTCAAATCTCAAAGATAGGAATTGAGTATGTGTAGAAAGGTGGGAAATAACTTACTAGAAAGAGATAAAGTGTGAAGGAGGCACAGAGTGTAGGTAAACTTCAGGTTTTCTTGGGAAATAGCAGTTTTAAGAAAGGATTCTCAATGTCCACTTCCAGTTGAGGTTGAGTGAAGTGATGCAGTTTACATTTCCACCCGAAACAACAAATAAATGGGACAAAATACACAAAACAATGGTTCTTAAGACCTTAAACATCAGGCAATGAAGGAGAGTGATCCTTGAGAAATCGGAAACCAAAGAGGTGGTCCCTATAATTATCTCAGATTATTGGCTGGAGAGCATTTGCAGGTTGTAGTACAGAAAGAGGTACACAGGCTGAGACTGGGAGGGGGACTCCCTAAATTGAGGAAATGAAGCTGTGAGTTCAGAGAGGCTAAGAGTGGTAGACTTCTCAGGGAAGAGTACTAGAAAGGAGAAAGCTGCACACAGAAAAATCTGCACAGCTCTGCAGAAATTACCCTTAAATATACAGTAGAGTCCTGACCAGCACATGTGTGCAAGGGAGCTATCATAGCTGGGAAGGAACGACCCTAAAGGGTCAAGAGGGAACAAAACTGGGACTCAGGGCAGGGAACATACCTATTCCCAATAGCCGTACTGGAGCACCTCATAAATCATGGGGCTTTGGATTAAATACTCTGAAGGGTCTTGCCCCAGTAATAAGGCAACATTGACTGTAGGCCACATGCTACTCTGGTTTTGCCAAGCAAAGCTTAAGTGTTAAGATCCTAAAGAATCATAATGCTATCAAGAAACTAAACTATATTGCAGAATAAAGCTCAGGAATATTCATAGAAATGCAAAGACACTCAGCATCCAACAAGGTAAAGGTGGCATCTTGTCATCTATACCACCAAATGCGTCTCCTTCTCCATCCTCCATCCTTCTCAGAATGGTTCTAGCTTTAAGGCCCGGTGAAATGATGGCACAGACTGTTTCTGTAGTAGACCCATTTTCTGGACTAACGTTCTTTTCCTCTGTTCTTGGTTTCTGCTGCCCTGAAGAATTTTTAAACTTTTTTGTTTGTTTGTTTGGTGCTTCCCTGGCTGGGCATTGAACCCAGGCTGCGGCACTGAGAGTGCTGAAGCCTAGTCACTACACCACCAGGGAACCCTGCCTTGAAGAATTCTATAAGAAGTTTGCCCACAGAAGTGGTATACTCTGATAATGCTCCAGAAAAAGGAACATTTCATTTAGTGGTAAGTACTGGGGGAGGGAGGATGTTGTGGTCTAAGAGTCTCATTTCCTTTTATTATTCCAACTTCACAAGCATGCAGACCATCTGTCTTTACAAGAAAAACTTCCCGTAGAAGCCCGAACAACTATGAAGTAATGAAGATCTTGCAAAACAGCTATCAGTCAAACATAGGAGAGGCAGCACTTGTAAAACTGGAATGAATATGAATCACCAAAGCCTGCAGATGTGTGCTCTTCAATCCTAAGCATGCTACTTAGCTAATTTACAGGCTTCTTGGCAATTCATTTCAAAAATATTATGGAAGAGAGGGCAGTCTGAGATATTTTTAAATAGAATGATCTTGGCAGGTAGGTGCTAATAAATCGAACTCTATTGACTATGTAAACACACAAATAAATGCTGAGATAAACACAGAAGGAAGTACAGAATAGTGATCAGAGCACAGATAACTGGGAAGTCCAGCCCGGCTTCAAGTCATGTCTTAGCTGTGTGATCTTTGCCAGTTTATTTAATCTTGCTGAAGCTCAGTTCCCTCATCTGTAAAATAAAGACAATAATATCTCTCAAAGAATTGTTATAAAGATTCAATAAAGTACCGGAAATAAAGCACTTATTTCGAGCACTTTGATATACTATCTAGTAATAATTATTAAGGGAGAAATTATGCAAATCCACATTAATTTATATTTTTGGATGGAATTACAATCATAAAATTTAAATGGCTTCAAACAGAGTCTCATGTAATTTTCTGACACTGCATAATTCAAAATCTCTTGGAACCTGGCTTTGTTATATGTACACTTATAAGCAAACCAGAAGAGAAAAAACTGCTAGAAGTGCTTTTCTTAAATCATTGTTGCTTTGTTTTAAAATTTTTATCTTAAATCTATATGGATGTATGGCCCATGTCGTTAGCACAGTGGAGGTTTAGGACCTCTGTGGTGCTTGTCAGGGTTTAATTCAAAAGGAGTAAGACAGTGCTTCATCATAGATGCCAGATTTTTTCAACAGGTAAGTCTAACCCAGGTTAGAATTATTCAGTGAAGACATGAGATTTCCACTGAGCAAACAAATCTCGACCACTGCCTCTATGAAGATTCAGGATCGACACTTTCATGAGAAGGAACTGGAAAAACACAACAGGCCAGGGGACTTGACAGGAAGGGTAGCAGATAAAACATCAGTTTCACATATCCTGTATCATGCAAACAGCTACGCTGGACATGGCTGTACCCCAATGTGATTTTTGGTGTACCAACTCCTAAAAATTAAGCTAATTAATTACTTGATGTCTGTGATTATGGTTTCTTTTCTGTTCAATATGAACTGACATATCTAGGAGTTGAGAGAAGGTCATTCTTTCACCTTTTCATATTTGTAATTTAAAAAGGATCCAACGTACTCACCTTAGAATAGACTCAAAAGTGACGACTTGGCACCTTGCTTCCGAAACTTTGCCCCGGCTGGAAAAGACTTCTGAGAAGAGCAGTGAGACTGGGAGATTAGAAAGCTTGGCTTGTGAAGACAAACTAAAAGGGTAATACATTTACAAACTGTTAATGAAAGATGGATAACTTCTCAAAGTGAGGGAGAGACACAATTCATGGTGCCAAGAACCAAACCGTGAAGGTGTTCGGGACCAATGTGGGTTGCAGACCTGTCGCTAAGGACACGAGCCGCCGGAGGACGGGAAGCAAGTAAGTCGTGGACTTCAGGAAACAGCGTAGGCGGTCCCAGAGCAGGCTTGGAAAGGTTTCTCAGCTATTCAACAACACTTTTGTCAGGGGAAAGTGGTCAGGATAGTCCCTGTGGGGTTCAAGCACCCCAGACAGTTCCTCAGCTAGGTTTTGGGAGAGCAGTGCTTAACAGCAGGTGACCTGAAATAAAGTCCTGCTGTGAGAGCAGTGGCTGTTTCTTCTCTGGGCTCTACTACTTCTACTAGTTATGGTGGCTCTGAGCCCACAGCTGTTTACTGTGGCCAGAAACGGGTTGGGGCCCTCAGAAGCACTTCACTCTTTATGAGGAGGGGGTTGGGGGGCAGAGCCACATTACTGCTACTTCTGAGAATCCTGAAATTTGTAAATGGCCTCCTTTGAGCTCAGGCTAAGGCATAAGAGTTCCAGGTTCAGTTTCACATACTTGTATTTAACTTGAAACCCATGAATCATTTATTTAGGTCCGGATTTTGGTGTTTGCTGGGAGGAGTTGAAAGCTTATGTATTTGTTTTGAGTTAAGACTTTTATTGGAAATCCTATCTTGTCTGCTTATTATATTGTTCAGGACATCTGGTCCACAAATGTCAACTTCATGTTTTCTTAGGGCTGTTACTGTTTTTTAAAAAACTCATCATTTTTTTCTGATTTCTAGGAATTTTAGATATGAGGCAAGGTGTGTGCCATCTCAATTCAGTCTGGCTTAGCTACACACACACACACACACACACACACACACACGCACGCACACTTGGAGGGAATAATTCCAAACATCAAAAGTTATAAAAATAATAGAAAGAATTTCAGTAATTCTTTATTGAAATTCACGTATTAACATTTTGGCCCATTTTGACCTATTTGCTTTATCATTTGCATTCTCTCTCACACTATTTTTTGGAACCATTTGAAAGTTGCATACAGTTTCCTCTAACTATTTTAGTGTATATTTTAAAGAATAAGACTATTTTCTTATATAATCATGTTACAGTGATCAACCTCAGTATATTTGGTGATGACACAACACTTTTACCTAATCTACCTTCTTACAGTTTGATTTTGCGGACGGTAAGGCTGTTTGTGGTGTTTGTGTATGTGTGTACATTTTCCCTGCATTACAGAGTCCAGTTCAGGATCAAGTAATGCATTTAGTTGTCATGTCTTTATAGTCCCACTAATTTGGAACACCTCCCCAGCCTTTCTTTTTCTTTTATGACATTGACACTTTTGAAGAATATGGTCCCTTTCTAAAGTAGAATGTTCCTCATTTTTGGTTTATGTGTGCTTTGTCATGATCAGTTTTTGGTCAGAATACTACGCAAGTGATATCGTGTCATTCTCAGTGTATGTCATCCAGAGGCAAACAATTTCCACTTGCTTCCCATTTATGTTGTTAATTTTAATGAGAGTTGCCTGATTTTTCTTCTATATAGATATTATTATTTTTCCTTGCTCCTAATAAGCAATCTGTGGTAAGACATTTTGAGACCATGCAAATGTCCTGCTCTTTCCCAAACTTTGCTCCTTAAATGCAAATTAAAACTACCATAAAATGTACTACCACACACCCATTAGAATGACTAAAATGAAGATGACTGATGAGTCCAAGGATGTAATTCTCATTCATTACTGTGAGAATGTAAAATGGTGCAACCACTCTGCAAAATCTGACAGTTTCTTATAAAGCTTAACATGCACTTCCCATATGATCTAGGAACTTTGTTTTTAGTTATTTACCCAAGAGAAATAAAAGTATACAAGTTGGTAAAAATCCAGCCATACATGCCTCTATTTTTCATATTACATGTCTGGATACTTTCTGGACAGCCCTCATATGTCCATACAAAGACTTGAGCACCCAAGTACATGGCAGCTTTATTCATAATAATCCCATACTGGAAGCAAACCAAACGTCCATCAATAGGTGACCACATACACAAATCGTGGCATATCTGTACCATGGAATACTACTCAGCAGTAAAAAGGAATTACATTCTGATACATGCAAATGGATGAATCTCAGAAATACTACGCTCCAAGAAAAGAAGCAAGACACAAAAGAATATGTACTGTATGGTTCCATTTACAAATAATTCTAGAAAAGGTAAAACTAATATCTAGTGAGAGAAAACAGATCAGTGGTTGCCTAAAGCTGAGGTGGGTGAGTGTTGATTTCAAAGGGACTCATGGGAAGCTTTAAGGTGATGGAAAAGTTTTTAATCATGATTTTTTTGTGGTGGCTTCACAGCCATGCAAATTTGTCAAAACCTATGAAGCCATACCAATAATGAGTGCATTTTATTATGTATAAATTTTGCTTTTTTAAAGTTGGTAATTTCCCTCCTAGATTTAGCACCCATTTATGATTTTCTCCTTAACCCATCTTTATTATGATGGTTACAAAATGATGATGTCAACTCCAACATTCTCTCCATGTTTACCTCTTGTTACTTGGCATGCTTCTTAAGAAGGCAGCCACCTCTGTAGTATGTGTGTGTGTATATGTGTGTGGGTATGTGTGTGTGCATACTGTCTGTGTGACTTAGGAAAGAGAAGTGTAACATAAATAGCAGAGAATGAAGGTGGGATCTAGCGAGAGTAGGCTTTGGAATTCTATTTCCATATAAAGTAGGGCAAGGGAAGAATGAACACTCCTCATCTTTTTTTTTTTTCTTGAATGTCCATTTTTAATTTCAAAAGCTTCTATTATACATGGGGTTAGCAAGGCAGCCTGGCCAAGGGTATATGAATACTAATAAGTGGTCTTCAGATTTGCTTCTTGTTACTGGAAATATCCATTAATAAGTCCAATTTGTGGTATCACTTTTGCTTAATCAAAATCCAGTGAACTGTGGCCCGGCTAGAAGGTCCTCAGGCAAGACCATTAGAACTCAATAATAAGGTGCAGATGATCTTTCCTCACATTTTAGTGCATTTGTCATTCTGTAAATGCAAGAGAGGAGTTGGCTTCTATAATCAGAAATAGATGAAACTTGGACACTTGATTCATTTAATACTAATCAGAGTACCCAGGAGACACCACAGGAAACATTGACAGGGTTTGGGGAGTCCCTCTTCTGCTCTGATTTCTATTATTAAATAAGAGGAAGACAGGGATGTGCATTAAATGATTGGAATGGCCAGCTCAGCTTGTATGTCCTAATAAAACAAATTCCTGTGAAATCAAATTTACAGAATGGAAACTCCATTATAGTATTTTCTTTGACTCATCCAACAGACACACTGAACGCATCAAAAAGGAAACTCATCATGGTAATGCTTTTTCTCTTTTCCTTCTCAGTTTCCCCTCATTCTTATTTTCCATTTTGCAGACAGTGGACTTTATTGTTTTGTAAAAAGGATACAAATTTTAGGACAAAATTAACGTAATTAAGAAAAAGAAAAGAAAATGAAATCACTCAAAACCTCATTCAGAAATAATGTTCTTAATACTTAGTAAACCCCATTCTACAGGTGTTTTCTTAATTCATACACTTAGGAGAGATAGAAATAATTTAGAAAACTAAGATGATAATGTTACATGCTACTTTATATAAAATGTACCAAATAAACTTTATTTTCTGTTCGCTTGATTTTTCTAAAAAGACTGAAGAAATTGGTAAATCCAGTAAATATTTTTTTACTGTTTGGGAATTTCTAAAAGCTCACCCTCCAGTTAAGAAAAAGAATTTGGAGAAATTAAGATGTACACATATGTACATGTTTGTGCACATGCTTGTGGTGTGTGTGAGGTTGTATTGGTATATGTGCCTGATTTGGATGTGCATGGTTGAGTGTATGTCTGTGCATATATGTACATGTATGTGCATGCAGGTGTGTGTGTATGTGTGTTTGTTTATAAAAAGGAATCTTTGGGATTGGAATTCCTAATCAAATTTCTTTCCCTTGGAAATTTGTGGGCATCACTAACCTTTCTTCCTGGTTATGGCTGTGGAGAAATCTAGGAATAATCTGATTTGTTTTTTCATTCTAGCTGACTTGCTTCGTTGGTGTCTTTGTGTATATGATATTTTTGTCTTCTTATGTTTTTTAATTTAATTGTTTAAAATTACATTTTACATACAATATTATAACAGTTTCAGGTGTACAGCACAGTGATGAGTCATTTATATAACTTAGAAAATCCTCATTCAGATACATCTTGTTCCCTCTAACACCGTACATATTATAATAATTATTACAATGTTGTTGACTATATGCCCTATGCTGCATTTTACATCCCTGTGACTATTCTGTTGCTATGAATTTGTACTTCTTGATTTCCTCCCCGTTTTTTCCACCTCACCAGCTCTCCTCTCATCCTTCCAACAAATTAGTACCCATCTGACACCACACAAAGTTACTGCAACCTTACTGACTGTATTCCCATGTTATACTCTGTAGCTCCTTGATTACTGTCTTGTAACGATCAAACTAAGTTTCTCCATCTCTTTCTCTTACTTTGCCCACTCTGCCATCCCTTCTCCCATCTTAAAGAGGTCCCTCTAACATTCCTTGTAGTACTGGTTTTGTGGTGATGAACTGTGGTTTGTTCTTATGTGAGAGGGTCTTTATATCTGTCTTTCAATTTTTTTTCTTTCTTTCTCTCTCTTTTTTTGGTGGAGAGAAAACAGTAGGCTTATTCAAAATGCCGGCATTCACTAAAGGCTGTCCTTTAATTTTGAATGCTAGCCTTGCTGGATACATTATTCTTGGTTGTAAATCTTTAGTTTTTATAATGTTGAATATTTTCTGCCAATCCCTTCTGGCCTGTAAAGTTTCTGGTGAGAAATCAGCTGAGAGTCTAATGGGTGTCCCTTTATAAGTTAAACTCACATTTCTTTCTTTTTTTTAGAATTTTCTCTCTTTTTTCTAACCTTTGTCATTTTCATTAAGATGCATCTCATGTGTGTTCCTGTTTGGGACTCTTTCCTTATCCAGGTTAGAAAAATTTTAAGTCATTATTTTTTCAAATAATCTCTTGATCCCTTGCTTTTTCTCTGCAGCTTCTGGTAGGCCTATGATGTGAATGTTTTTACACTTAATACTGTCCCAGAGGAATCTCAAATGCTTTTCTCTTTTTTATATTGTTTTTTTCTATTTGTTGTTCTGATTAGGTGTTTTCTGCTGGCTTTTCTTACAAATCACTGCTTTGTGCTTCTACTTCATCTAGTTTGGTGACTTTTATTTCATTCTTTATTTAATCAATGTAATCATTATCTTTGGTCTATATATATATATATATATATATATATATATATATATATATATATAGTTGGACTTACTGGGGTGACATTGTTTATCAAGAGTTAAATAGGTTCCAAGTGTACAATTCTACAATTCATCATCTATTTGTTGCATATATGTTTACCACCCAGTGTGAGTTCTCTTTCCATCATCATATATTTGGCTCCCCGTCCCTCCTCTCCCGCCCACACCCTTCTCCCACCTCCTCTCTCCTTACCCGCAAATAACCATTAAACTATTAATTGTGTCCATGAGTTAGTTTGTTTTTCCTTTTTGCTTTCAGTTTTTTAATTTGCATATGAGTGAAGTCATATGGTTCTTGTTTTTTTTTCTGTCTGGCTTATTTCACTAAGCATGATGATCTCCAGGTCCATCCATTTTGTTGTAAATGGCAGTATTTCATCTTCTTTTATAGCAGAATAATATCCCATTGTGTATATGTACCACAGCTTCTTTATCCAGTCATCTATCGAAGGGTACTTTCCATGTTTTGGCCACTGTGAACAGCACTGTGATGAACATTGAGGATCATAAGTCTTTGTGGACTAAGGTTTTCAAGTTTTTTGGGTAGATCCCCAGAAGAGGGACTCCTGGGTCATATGGTAACTCCATTCCTCATTTTCTGAGGAAGCCCCACACTGTCTTCCATAGTGGTTGTACCAGTTTGCATTCCCACCAGCAGTGTGTGAGAGTTCCTTTTTCTCTACATCCTCTCCAGCACTTGTTATTCCTTGTCTTGTTGATAACAGCCATTCTCACAGGTGTGAGGTGGTATCTCATTGTGGTTTTGATTTGCATTTCCCTGATAGCTAATGAGGATGAGCATTTTGTCATATGTCTGCTGGCCATTTGTATTTCTTGGGAGAAGTGTCTGTTTAGTTCTTCTGCCCACTTTTTAGTTGGGTTGTTTGTTTTTTTGTAGTTAAGTCTTATTAGTTCTTTATATATTTTAGATATTAGACCCTTATCTGATGCGTTATTTGCAAATATTTTCTCCCATTCAGTTGGCTGTCTCTTTGCCTTGTTGATGGTTTCTTTTGCTGTGCAGAAGCTTTTTAGTTTGATATAGTCCCATTCATTTATTTTTGCTTTTATTTCCCTTGCCTTTGAGGACAGGTTCATGAAGTCTTCCTTGAGTCCTAGGTCTATAGGTTTAGTACCAATGTCTTCTTCTATACAGTTTATTGTTGCAGGTCTTATATGAAGGTCTTTAATCCATTTTGAGTTAATTTTTGTATATGGAGAGAGTTCACAGCTCAAGTTCATTCTTTTGCATATGTTTTTCCAGTTTTCCCAGCACCACCTACTAAAGGTATAGAAGGAAAGTATCTCAACATAATAAAGGCCATATATGAGAGACCCTCGGCTAACATCATACTGAATGGGGAAAAGCTGAAACCTATTCCCCTAAAATCAGGAACAAGACAGGGATGCCCCCTGTCACCACTGCTATTCAATATAGTACTGGAAGTTCTAGCCACAGCAATCAGGCAAGAGAAAGGAATCAAA
>PVJL010016822.1:0-19915 GCA_004026885.1 Lyroderma lyra | reverse complement strand
GACCTGGAGATCATCATGCTTAGTGAAATAAGCCAGACAGAAAAAACAAAGAACTGTATGACTTCACTCATATGTGGAATATAAAACTGAAAGCAACAAAGAGAAAAGAAATGAACAAACAAACAAACAACCCATGGACACAATCAATAGTTTAATGTTTATTTGGGGACGAGTGGGTTAGGGAGGGGAGAAAGGGGAGAGGGTGGGAGAGGAGTGGGGGAAGCTAAATATAAGGTGATGGAAAGAGAAGTCACAGTAGGTGGTGAACTTATTATACAACAAGTTGACAATGCACTGTAGAATTGTATGCCTGAAACCTATGTAATCCTTGCTAACAGATGTCACCCCAATAAGTCTAACAATAAAAATGAATTTTATATATTTATAAAAATAAATAAATAAATAAATTAATTAATTAAAAAAAAGAATTTGAAAACTTGGATCTACTTTTCTCAAACTGTCACAAATACTTTCTTATTCACCCTTCCATATCTGTGCAGTAAATACAAACAGATGGTAGTAGTTTTCTATTTCATAAAGAAAAGGACTGTGCAAATGAGTTGAGAAAATTACACTCTTCATAGTTATCTCCATAGGTTGATTACCACATGTGTATCTCCAGAAGTTAAATTTTGAAACTGTGAATGTCATGCTCATATCCGCCATGGTCCCAGAACTTCATGCATTCATTCATGTATTCATCAAATATTTTTCAATACCTACTATGTGCTAAGGATATACTGAGAATAGCCGTGAATCATACACAGTGCTACTTTCATGGACCGGTTTCCAGTGGGGCAAGAGAGGTATTAAATTTTTAAAAATAAAGAAATATATAAATTAGGTGGTAAGTGCTATTGAGAAAAATATTGCAGGGTAAGGGGATGCAAAGTAGCTGAGAGTCCTATCTGGATGGTTGAGGATGACTTTTCTGGTACTTAGAGAGGCATATAAATATATTGGGGATGAGGAGGGTAGGAGGGTAGCATGTGACTTAAGAAGATTCTAGGTGGAAGGAAGAGCAGTAAAAGTCTCAGAGATAAGAACATGATTGCTGTGTTCAAGGAGCAACCAGGAGTTCCATGCTATCGATATTGAGGGAGAATAGTGGGAGATGACATGACAAAGGTAGTAGGAGGCTGGTTCATTGGATCAAAAGGGCGATTGTGATGTCTAGATTAAGGTGTGTGGTCACAACCTTAAAAGAGGCAGACAGCAAGGCTGTTTTTTCCCCACCATACTCAGGTCCATGAGTTTTTCCCAGCAGACATGATGGACCCAGACAGCAGACT
This sequence comes from Lyroderma lyra, assembly GCA_004026885.1. Classification (NCBI taxonomy): domain Eukaryota; kingdom Metazoa; phylum Chordata; class Mammalia; order Chiroptera; family Megadermatidae; genus Lyroderma; species Lyroderma lyra. Next base: position 18,623 of record PVJL010016822.1, on the reverse strand, counting down.
GTTGAGGTTCTATGTGAAGAGTACAATGTAAAACTGGGTTTGGGGTGAAAATTAGAACATCATAGAGGAGGTGGACAGAGAAAAATTGTTATTATCAATGGGTTGAAAGTCCTGGTGAGAATTGTTGGATTTGCTGTTAACTAATGTACATTAGTTATAGAAATATAGGAGAAGGTGGTTGAAGAACAGGATGCTTAACACTGAGGTTTTTAGGAGGGGTATCATTATTTGTAATAGCGACTTCGAGGATATGATTGAGGAAACCCTGGATTTAGGAGTAGGGTTGGTAGTTTAAGAATCCTGAGTTATTCTCAGGGATATGAGAAATACAGATTCACAGCTTAGGGAAATCAAAGAGAGATTTGTCTCTGTGAGTAGAGAATCTCACTTAGTTTTGAAATGGGGACAGCGATAATACATAAGGGTATCAATCATCTAAAAGGAAAGAGACAAGGTAGCACCCTCATGGTGCTGGGAAGAACTTGAAAACGGACTATTCAAGGCAAATTCATTTTTTTTCCTAGAACCCTTTTTAGCAGTGGTGATCCAATAGTGACTAATTAGACAATATGATAATAATAGTTTATACGTGTCATGCATCGAACACTAAAAACTTAATATTTGTTACATTGTTATATTTTTATAGTAGCCAAAGGAGGTAGAGAGTATTGTTGATTCCCATTGTATAGCTGAGGAAACTGAGGTTGAGAGATATTAAGTAGTTTACCCTGTTCATAAAACGATTCAGAGACAGAACTTGGACATAAAATTCAACATGTTTGACTCTAAAACCTGTGCTCTTCACCTCTGTTCCTTAGCCTAAACTCTTCACAAAATCAGGTGAAAGCAACTAAGAATGCAAAAGAATCATGAAGCAATGATTGGAGTGTTTATTAAGCAATAATTTGTGCTTCCTTTGTGCTTACTCAGAATAAAGACAAGTATCAAGTAGACAAAATGGTCCCTAGGAAATTTGCAAGGCAATTTGAGCTAAAGTAACTCCAACATTTAACAGTCAATATTTTTAAAAATCATAATGAACATTCTGATAGGATTATCTTATGAGGCAATTTTGACTGGCAACATAGGCATTGCTCTCATTTCTCTTCAGATATTGGGAATATATATTCCATCATCAATAGCTACACAGGATATATGGCAAAAAGATCTGGGTGATTCATTAAATGCAAAGCTTGGGCAGCACATATGGGGAAGTGTTTATAAAGCAGTTTGGGAAACAAGACTGCAACAATTCAGGTTAATATTCTTCCCAGAACCTGCTGGTCTCCATCCAGATGGGGTTATAGACAAGAGACTTCACTTTGAAATCCTGAAAATGCAGAGCTGTTACTGTTTGCTACCTCCGTTTCATTCTGCTCTTCACTTTAAGCAGTATGCCTAATTGCTTTTTATTAACACTAGATCTTTGGGTAGGTAATTCTAGAACATAGCACATTATCAACAAAACAATAATACGTATTTTATTTTAAGTTCTGCAACCAATATTTTGAACAGGGTATAAACAGTGCCCATGCTCAGACCATTAGACAACTGCCAGGACAGGGTTACTGACTGAAGGGGTATTAGGTGGAGTTTAAATCGTTTTTATAAGGCAGAGTCTGGACTCCTAACTGGTTCTTGACCAATATCTTTTGCCAAAGAATCAACTTGACTTCACATTTTGCCTCCAATTTTACCTCATGTTATATGGGAGATTGTTATTTAAATTATACAAGCTACTCCAAGTTTGCCAAGAAGCTCCTTGTCACCCTCTTTGTAGAAGAACTAGCTGAATGCTGGTCAATTTTTAATGGGGGGAAAAAGAAGAGGAAAAATTGCTGTCTCTCTAGGTCGTGGGGGTAAAGAGAATTTGGGGATAATGAAGAATTACTGGGCCTAGCAGGAAGAACAATTCTGCTGAGTTCTGAACACTGTTAACTCCTTTTGGTGTGCCCTCTGACCCGGGCTGGCCCAAGCGAGTTCCAGAAAAATCTGAGGAATGTCAGGTGATGACTCCTTCAGTCAGCCATCAGAAGGAACGCTGGCCACAAGCCACACCAGCCTACTTTGGCATCGATGAAGGGTTTGGTCATGGGACTAAACATCACTCACAAAGTTCTTGGAAGGGAGGGAAGTTTCTTCTGACCACCCAAGGCGGCTGCCATGGGAGGCAGAGGGCATTCCTGGGAAAGCCATTTGCCCCACGGCCCTTCTAGAATGGAAGGCTACTTTGGCTCCATAGGATTGTAGTAAGAAACTGCCATCACTGCTATCAAGTAAATTATGCATGACCCTGCCATTGTGCTGTAATGTCCCATGACCTTCCTGGGGAAGAATCTGTCTCTGTGTGTCATACACAAACATGAAGAGATGGATCGAAAGGTGAAGGAGGCACCAACGGTATAGGATCTTGGAAAGAAAACTTCAAAACCACCACAACAACCTCTTAGTGTAGGTCAAGCTTTGTGCTAAGTGTTTTGAATCAATTATTTAACTAAAGCCTAACAATAACCCTTAAAGACAGGAATTATGAGCTCCACTTGACAATCCCCAATGGTCACGTGTTAAACGTTAGCAAGCGTTTCAAAAACAGCTTGCCTCCAATCTGGATGACGAGATTGCTCCTCTGTTCACCAAAATTCTATTTGCTGGAGTCCCGCACAGACATCTCAGGATTTCCAGGAGCACCGTCCCTGTGTGAGCCAGCTGGCCCTAGAGGCAGCCAACATTCTTTGGGCTGCACACCCGTGATGGGAAGCTGGAGTCAGGCCCTCTGCACAGCTGGCTTATGAGCGAGCCTCTATTTTCCCCTGGAACTCCTTCTGTCTGCCGGTTTATGATGCTCAGGCTTTTTGTTAAACCTGGCTGAACTGTCAATGAGAAGAATACTCTGTACTTCTACAAGGCCTGTTACCTAAAGATTTTAAAAGACTACAAATTATGCCAACAAACCATCTCCTGCTGGTATAGACATTGTAGCCATTTTGGAAATGAGTAAAAAGCAATTCAGATTTAGTCATTTGTTTTGGGGCTTCCATTATCACTTAATTAAAAAAAATGAAGCACTAACGGCCTTTTACTGAGGGCCGTCATAGTAGAACTATTTATTTCTAGGCGTTATATAAGCTTTAACAAAGCAATGCTTCCTTTGTTTACAACATCAAAATCTGTGGCTCTCATGTGATACTATCGAAGCTGTATCTGCTTTTTATGCTGATTAAATAACTTGTACTGGGAATGGGAAAGATAGCAATCGTCATAGCCTACTGCCGGCAAACTGGAACGTTTCCTCTCGTTATTATCTTCGCGTGAAAATGAATATACAAGGTCTCACAATTAAGTTGGCAAACTTGTCCTAGAAAAAAGTGCTACATACCTTATTGCTGAATATCACTTCAGTCACCTTCGAAGCACTCCCCTTGGGAAGCTATGCAAGCATGCCAGCACGTAGTCCAGCTTCAAAGCAATGTTGGAACTCTTTTTCTGGAATGGCCATCAGAGCTGTTGTCCTATTGCCCTTGATGTCTTGAATGTCATAAAAAGGTCTTCCTTTCATTATTTCCTTTATGTTAGGATAAAGAAAAAAGTTATTAGGGGCCAGATCAGGTGAGTAGGAAGGGTGTTTCAGTACAGTTATTTGTTTACTGGCTAAAAACTCCTTTATAGACAGTGCTGTGTGAGCTGGTACATTGTTGTGATGCAAGAGCCATGAGTTGTTGGCGAAAATTTCAGGTCGTTTTTCTCTTAACTTTTTCACACACTTTTTAGCACTTCCAAATAGTAAACTTGGTCGACTGTTTGTCCAGTTGGTACAAATTCATAATGAACAATCCCTCTGATATCAAGAGAGTTTAGCAACATTGTTTTGATGATTTATTTGGACTGACAAAACTGTTTTGGTTGTGGAGAATTGGGCTCACTTCCATTGTGCACTTCGATGCTTTGTTTCAGGGTCATATTGGTACACCCATGTTTCATCACCAGTGATAAAATGGCCCAAAACATCGTCTTGCCTCGCCAAAAGGTCTTGGCAAACTTCGACTCTCCTTGGTTTTTGTTCATTGGTGAGCTCCTTTGGGGCCATTTTTGCACACATTTTTGCCAACATTTCCAGTTAAGATTTTCCTGTTTCTCTATCCACGTTTACTTGGTCTGCTATGCTTCTTACAGTCAGCTGATGATTTTGACACATAATTAGATGAATTTTTGCAATGTTTTTGTCAGTTCTGCTTGTTACTGGCCACCCTGACCTCTCTTCATCAGTGACACTTTCCCCTCAGAAAAACATTTAATCCATTTGTACACTACCGTTTTCTTCATGGCATTATCCCGTAAACTTGGACTAACATGTCCCTAATTTCACTTCCACCCTTGCCAACTTTAACAAAAAATTTAATGTTTGTTTGTTGCTCTGATTCAAGCTCTGACATTATTGCAATGGCACACAAAAACATAATAGCAGTAATGAACGCCGCTCAGCAAGACACCACCACATGTCGACATGAACACAACTGTGAGACACAGATGTACCAACGTTATGAGACCAACGTTATGAGTTGTTTGTACAGTGTTGCCAACATAAGCTCATGGCAGCAAGTTTATGAACTTAATTGTCAGACCTCATTTTATATGCAGATGGGTTAGAGATCTCTACATGAAAACTTGGTCTTCATCATTGACTCCCAGGGTGTTAGAAAAGAGGCCCTGAAGTTGAACTGCTTGGGTTTAAATCTCAACTCTATCACTTGCCATCTTTGTGTCTTGAACAAGTTACTCAACCTCACTATGCCTCAGTTTCCCCATCCATAATGGGGATAATAAAACAATTTCTAGCTCATAGGTTTGTTGCCGTGGATTAAATGAGCTAATGTATCAAAATTGCTTAGAACAGAAACTGGCAGATAGCATAGCTCTATGTAAGTGTTGGCTAATATTATAATCATAAATATTCATGTCATTAATCTGTACATGAAGTAAACCGTACTGTCCTTCAGTAATGTCCATTCCCTTTCCACATGATTCCAAGAAAGTTTGGATTCCATTTTACTTCCACGTGGCTATTCTCATTTACAATTGAACCAGGGAGAAAATCACTCACCAAAGAGAGTAAATGCATACTTTTAACGTTATCTGTATAGATTATCTTCTCAAAATGTGAATTTACCTTCTGTATAAAATGTGATTCACTGTAATTTAATATCAAATATAAATAAATTTATTAATCTTCATTTGTTCTGTTCTTTTTGACTTGATAAATCTTTCCTCATTTCCCATGTATCTTTTTCTTATTAAAATACCTTTTCCAATTTTCCAGACATCTCTTCCTTATGTTTTAACAGTTTATTTTATATCAGAATTTTGTTTTCTCTGCTTCTCTTTTCAACTCTGCTCACCACTTTATGTCACCATCAACATTGCATCTTCTTTTGACATATCTCAGCCTCATATTTAATCATCTCTCTCCCTTTTCAAACTTCAATTTTCATATCTGGCTCCATGACCCCACTTCCTTTCCTTTTGCCTTTCCCTTTCCTCCTTTCTATTGTCTGACTTCTTTCCACTGGATTTCAACTATTCTTTGTTTCTCCACCAGGAACTTTGTCCCCTAAGAACTTAGACATAAATGCCTAAAATTTAATTTCTATTCGTTATGATTCTACACATCCTCCATCCCATAAGCCCCTGACCAGAAACAAAAAAGCCCTCATCTTGGCTTCTGTTGAATATATAACACTCTGAGACCATCTTTGGGAAAATTGACATTTTCAGGACAATCCAACCAATAGTATAGCTCCTCACTACTCTAAATACAGCACTAGGAATACTCTCATTTGAGCCATATAAATCCCAATCTTTAATGAGGGGTTTCCTTATTCATTTCAAATAGACACAGACAAGTACAGTATATTCCTGAGAATGAAATGTGGCTGACAGATAAATAGTACCCAAGGGGATGAACAAAAATACCCTATGGCTTTCACATGGTCTGGCCAAACCATCCAGCATTTTCTGAAAAGTTCTAGAGCCATCAATGGGTCAGCACAGTTAGCATAGCAGGCTGCCAGAGAGCCAGATGTTGCTATTGGAAATACATCAGCAACACCTCGTACGCACAGCCATGGGTCTACAGAAGAGAGACGAGAAGAGACGAGATGGCAACTAAAACCTTTCACCCCTTATGACAGTCATTCAGATGACAGTTCCTAGACACTATTATAATGTTGGGCTTTTTTTTCCTTCCCCTCCTTGGAGAATCTGCATTAGACAGTGGATATTAGAAACAGAGAGATGTTAAATTCTTAATAAAATGAGAAAGAAAGAGACTGAGGCAGAAAGAGACCAACTTTCGCGGAGCACGGAGCATGCTTTTAGCTGCGTCCTAGGATGGAACACATGGTGTTCCATATTTGAGTTCAATAATGATGCAGAGCCAATGCAGCTCCAGTGTCCACTGGGAACTTTTCCTTGGCATCCGTTTGCACGTTTTGGATTGAACACTGTTTCCCTCTGAACTGACAAAGAACTTAGGTAATGTCTTTTTTTGTCAGAACGTAACAAATATATTGGCAATGAAGCTAATCACACTTCAAAAGCTCCCCTTTTTTATAGTTATCACAAAACAATCGACATTATACAACTGGAGAGAAGACTTTCGTGCTGAGGTTTACTTTACCCACTGTTAAGGTACATCCATCTGTTGAAACCATTCCCTGGTACTTGGACGTACAAACTCTCATTTTAGAGCACTTACTCAAAAAAGATGATGTGTCTGACTCCTAATACAAAGAGATCTGTCCCAAGGAGGAACTGTGCTGGGAAAATAGGTACTGGGGCAGCACACACCGTGGTGAATTTCCCTTAGGGATGGCACTGGTCTCTTTTCACCTTCCTCGCTTGCCACCACATCAAGTCTCTTCTCTGTCACTTGGTGGAGAGTGTCTTGGAAGTGTCACTGGAGAGGAACATTCTGCTTAGCACTCCCTACTACCCTCATGATGATTACCACCATTATCACTGCCTCTAGCACCCTCCCTGCAATTGTCTCCACCGTCGTCACTGAGGCCACAGATAACCGCACCACTAGCACCACCACGACCCTGATCCCCAGAAGCATCACCTCGCCATCACTACCACCAGCAGCACCACCATCACCACTCCTGCAACCACCACCCTCTACACCATCATTGCCACCACTCCCCCCACATCAGCACTGTCACTATCACCACCAAACGTTTTTCAGGACTTTTTTTTCCTTTTCATTTTATTTTATAAGTATGTAATGTGCTTCTAATGCCCAATCTAATTCTATTTTCTATAACAATCCATTCCAGCCAGAAATGACTATGTCTATATGAGCCTTAGCTGCTTTGTGTTTCTGTTACAATATTACAACCTCTTGGATATTTTTTTTTCACGTATTTTTTTTCTCTTATCGTCCCTTCAAAGCATAATGACTTCTTCGCTTGCAATAGGCATTTTACAAGAAGGTGATAAAAATTAAATGAGTAAAATAGGAAAAGAAATCACCCCAAGTTTCCCTTCCACTTTCTAACCTTAATCAGAATGCCTAAAAGCAATCAGACGGTGTGAGGCATTGAGCAACTGGAGGGAAGCTAAGGGTAGGATTATACCAATACTAGGACTTTAGCCATCAAATAGATAAGACTTGGTTATATTTATTTATATAACTTCTGGATCTTTCTCCTATCTTAAATTCTATGGACCTCTAGCTGAAAACAAAACTGAAAAATGACATCCACCTTTCAATAAAAAAACCACTGCTAACAGATGGGACAGTAGGAGTAATGTAAACTGATAGCAACACATTTTGCTCAGGCTTTAGCCACTTGCACTAGCACCGACTTCCGAAGGGAAGGGACAAGAATAGAATTATAATAGTTTATGGTTATCCATATAGCATGGACCAGAAGACTCTTGGAAGAATTACAAGGTTACTAGGAAAGCTATAGAGTTGTTTTTCCCAGGGAATCTCTGGCTTTATTATCTATCTGTCTGTCTATCTATCTATGATCTATTTTCGTTAAATCTTTTCTTTGCACGAATTTACATGGAAAGAGGAAAATACAAAGACTTCTGAAGTCCCTGCTACCCTGCTGCAACTCCAGGATTTTCTATCGTTTGTACACAGGATCTGTTTTTACAAATCCCTTGAAATATGAATCACAATTCTAGCTGCAGAGAAAAAACATTCCTGAAAGTACTTTATCTCAGCCATGGCCTCAAGGCTGCCCTTGCAAAATTTGTGAAATCTAATGGGATTACAAGGGGCAAGATGGAGAGAGACTGTCAGCATCCCTCACATGAGATAATAGCAATAATTCTAAAAATGCTTTTGTCTTGTTGCAACAACTGTCATCAGAGAGGCTCACGGTTTCCTCAGAGCAGCAGCATCTTTACAGACATGAATCACAGGAGCATGAGACAGAGGGGAACTTTTACATGCTCCAGCCCGAATAGCTTAATCACCGAGGACGTACAGTTTGATGGTCGCCTGGCTTCAGGGATTAGGGAGGAGGTTATTTGTTCTACTGCCAACTCTTTCCTAATAAACTTCCCCAACTGGGGTTCATCTACTCATTATCTGTTCAAACTGTTAAGATTAATTTCTGAGCCTATGCAATCAGAAAAGAAGTCTTGTGATGTGATTCTTGGTTAATGTTGTGCCAGAAACATCAGGATCTAATGAATGGAGTCCTGGCCTGAAAGCCGAATGGATCTGGTTCTTTTGCCAGCTCCATCCCTGACTGACTCAGTCACTACTCTTAGGAAATGGGCTCAGCTGCAAGTGCCTTAGATCCTTGAATAAGTGATTAAACTGCTTTGACCTGAAATTCCTTATCTCTAAAATGATGGGATTTCTTATGTTAGGCAACTACAATCTCCTAGATCAATTCCTTCTCGGTAAGGAAAGAGGAAATCTGTGTGTTAAACCTTCTTGCCCATGCCACACAGTGTAGTGAAGGCATAATTAGCCTTTGGCCTTGACGTACCTTTCATTTATTTAACAGGTATTTATTGAGTTTCTACGATGAACCTGGCATTGTGCTAAGTACCAGGTATAGAGTAGTGATCAGGCACAGATATATTTACTTGACTTGTGAAACCTATAATCTGATGTGGGAGCCAGATATTCAAGTAACCACACAAATAAATGTATTGTTACAACTTTGATAAACACAAGAAAGAAGAAAAACATGATGCCAAGTGGGATTTGGCTACCCCTCCTCCCTCACACATACTTAGGCCAAAATGTAATAGTGGGGCTGGTTGAGGTAGAAGGAAATGAGAGAAAAAGAAAGGAATGGGGGAAAGAGTTGGCCATGGTCCACGGAAGATCTATGGCACTCAAGCCACAGCCAGGGCTGCACCACTCCTGATGGACAGGCAGAGGCACAAAATCAGAAGTACACCATCACGGGCACTACTGAATCCGTGTTAGCAGACCTCTCGGAAAAGAGGTGGCCACTGTGTCATCCTGACTCAGGTAGCATCACGTAACCACGAAAAGTTGCCTCCGTGTGTCTAATGTGCCACTAAATGGAACTAAAGCCCTAAAAATCTAGAACCACTGGCAATCTTACTTAGAACACCTAAGTTAGTTGCTATTTATCCTATTCTCTGTGTGATTTGTGGTGGGTAAAATATGAAAAATAGCATTGCCTTTCCTAGAATTATCATTATTCAGAATCTCCTTTTTTGGCTTCTCTTTGTTAGTTTCATAACATCTGAAGATGGCAAAACATGATTTTTGTTTGAAATTATGGTTTTTCCACTTTATCAATAACCCATATTATATACAACAAATAGTTACTGAGCCAAAGTGCAGAAACTAAAGTCCATCAAGCCATCAACCTACTTGCCCCTCTGCCAACTGGCAGTCGTGAACAAGACTGTGGCCATTACCCTTGGCTCCAGATCACGCATATCACTGAAAATTGGTTTCCTAAGTTACACACAAAATTTTATTTGGTTCATAATCCCATGCATATTATTTTCTGAACTTTACACATATATTTTCCTGTTTCTCCCCTCCCATCTGCTCTCCAAATGACCAATGACTTGTCCATCATAGAGAGACAGAAATGCAAAAAGAGAGCATTCAGTGCCTTTTCTGATCTCATTTCTGAGGATCTGCAGTAATTTTGGAATAGGAGCAGAAAAGTTCTGTTTGCCACCCTGGCTCCCATTAGAGGCATTGCCTCTAACTCAAATATCTTTGTTCTTTCCTCATTTAATGTCTGCCTTGACTCCTGTCCAGACCCAACTCCCTCCATTCATGCTTTCGTCCACTTCTTGGCATGATTTCTAGCTGCGGCTGCCAAATTGAGCCCTGCTGCCTTTTGTTGGGGTCTGCCTCTGCTTCCCTGGTGCCCATAGCAGCTCCTTTGCCCTTGCCATGCCTGTGCCTCCTCTCTCCCTCTGACCCTTCCTCCCCTCTTCTACCCAAAGCCCGGACTTCAAGCCACAGAAGTTCAACTGTTTTAAATTTTCAGACACTCAAAAGGTGTTTCTACTCTCTTGTCTCCTAATTTTTCTGCCCTTTAAAAAAGTTATATTATTTATGGGAGAAAGACAGTATTAAAACTGAAAAACATAAAACAAAACTGTAAAAATAACCCCAAATCCTACCACTCAGGATAAAGCAAGATTTAATAGAATGGTGAACATTCTTTATACATCTTTCTCTGCATAAATGATTTATAACAACTTTGCTTGTAGAGAGCATGTACAACAGGATGATTGGTAATATATATGCTTCACTGTCTGCAAGGCAGTAGATCAAGAATTATAGCCACCTGATAAATGGCAGCACCATTTATCAGACCTGCATTCTGTGTGTGTGTGTGTGTGTGTGTGTGTGTGAGAGAGAGAGAGAGAGAGAGAGAGAGAGAGAGAGAGAGAGAGAGAGAAATTATTGAAGGGACTTTGGATTGTTTGTGATTCTTCAATGCAGCCATGTAGGAAATTGGGCAGGGTAGGACTTCTGCTTAGTGATTCAGTGGTGAATCATTTTGGGTTTCCTTATCTTCAGTAACCCCTTTGTATTCAAAAGCTGCACACTTGCTCATCTGGCTTTCCTGGAATGGAGCCTGTGAAAGGCAGAATCATGGCCCCATAAAGATGTCCATGTCCTAACCCTGGATCTGTGAATACGTTAACCTTACATGGAAAAGGGGACTTTGAAGATGTGGTTAGCATAAGAATCTCAAGATATCATCATCTCATATGCTAAATTATCTATGTGGGCCCAGTGTAACAACAACAAAAATGTTTATAATGGGAAGAGGGAGTCAGGGAATTAGAGTCAGGAAAGGAAATGTGATGGTGTGATGACAGAAGCAGGGATGTGAGAGAGAGTTGGAGATGCTACCTCGCTAGCTTTGAAGGTAGAAGGAAGGGATACTGAACCAACAATCACAAACAGCCAGTAGAAGCTGAAAAAGACAAGGAAACAGATCCTCCCCTAGAACCTCCATTAAAAAACATTCTGCTAACAACTCCAAAAGTATAAGAGAATACATTTGTGTTGTTTTAAGACAGTTTCTAGTAATTTGTTATAGAAGCAATAGGAAACTAAGACAGAGCCAGTCTCTAAATTCCCCCTTAAAACTCTCCTAAGAGAGTCAGTGAAACCACTATCACCCACTCAGGGGACTCTTGCTCAAATGTAAAGAATTGATCATGACCCTGAAATTCTCCTTCACAAATAGTCTCTTGTAGTTTTATAGATCATTAACATAGGAGTAATCATAACTTTGGGGAAATGTCTCTGAGGGGCCAGTGAGGAAGGAAAATAGCAGCAGCCTCTCCATTATATCCAGCGAGATTACCATGTCAGCCTGTGACAGATGTCATGTCCTCGCTACGCTCAAATATAGGTGGCATCAGGGTGGCCTCAGGTCTGTCTGACTCCTACCTTCCCCACAGACAGTAGGAAAAATAAACCTGCAAACAGTGATTATGTTTGAACATTATAGTTCTCTTCAAAATCTTGGTTCAAATTAAAAACTTTTCAATGTTGGACTGCACAGATGTCTTTTTTTGATAGGGGAAAGTAAGAGTCAAAGTTTCAAACATTTGCAAGAGCAAAAGGGATAAGCAATACTAGGGCAAGCACTAGAGAATATCACTGCAACTGTTTGGCTACATAACCCACTGTCTAAATTTAAGAAGATGAAGTGAAATGATCCTTATCCTGTGAGAAGAACTGTAATCAATGCACAAATGAGGACCACAGTGAACCATTGTAGCACACAAGCTTCCCTGGTCCTCAGTTGCAAGCAACTGGTACAGATGTTGGCTAATTGAAGAAAAGAGAGTTTTTGGTAAGGGTATGAAGTAGCTCTTGAAATCTATGCGGAGCTGAAGGACAAGGCTTAGAAAGGTCAGGAACCAGAGCAGCTCTGGAGACCTAAATAGCAGGAACTAACACAGACTCATTAGGACACTGCCATCAGGATGACAAAACTACAAGATTTAAAGTCCTGGGGAAGAGCCATATGTCCAGCCCTTAGAAATGACTGTCCATCCCCAAATATGGCTCTGAAAGGAGAGAAATTATTTCACAATCATAATACAATAGCAAATAGTTCTATTGTGTTTCATTATGGTCAAATACCATCTCAAACACGTGACAGATGTTAGGTCATCTAATACTCAGTGACCCTGTGAGCTGGTTGGTTACTTATTGCCACTACTTTGCTTAGGAGGAAACTGAGTTACTGAGAAGTAAAGTACCTTGACCAAGGTCACACTGCTAGTAAATAGCCACCCCAGGTTTTCAGCACAGACAGTCTGATTCTAGTGATTAATACTTAATCACTATACCACGAGGCCTCTCTGTGTATTTCCCAAGAAATATATGGGATCCTGCTATCAGAAGAATTTGGAATGACTATGGGTGGCAAAAACCACAGGGTAGCCAAACTACCATTAGTATTTATGGAACATTAATTTACTATGTGTCATAACATAAAATATAAGAAGTTAAATATGGAGAGGAGTCACTTGTACAGACAACACTATCATATTAGGCCGTATATTGAAATTTGAGCTCCATGAGGACAGTTATCTTGTTCAACACTATATCCTAAGTACCTAGAATGTGGTCTAGGGTCTGGCACATAGACACTCAGGAAATATTTGTTGAATGAATGACTACAACAAATACATTTAAATATTTTTAAATAATTAAAAAAAGATTCAAATATGACAAACATACAGTGTATCTGTGGGAGAGAGGCTGAGTCAAAATACGAGGAGACAGGAGAAATCACGGGAAGCTTCCTGAAGTAGGAGGTTTTGGCCATCGGATGTTAGTTTGTAACAACTACCAGCAGCAGGTAGTACGGAGAAAAATATAGCAATCTCCACTCCCAGGTCATTTGGAAGACTTTTATAGTTCTAATTAAAGAGATTACTACTTTCACAATACTTTAGAGTTGGAGAAGATCTGAAAATAAGTATTTGGTAGTGTTTTTAATGTGATTATAGAGTATAAAGAGATCCCCAAATCTGAGTATTTCAATGTGGGAGGAAGATGATGAAGGAGAAGGGGATAGAGAGCATAAAAGGTGAATTTTAAGATCTAATTATATTTTTGGCAGTGAAATGGGTTAAGGTATGGGGAGAGGAATGAAGTTTTTTCTTTGATAGAACTGGAGATAGTATTTCTGATTTTTCAATGGGTTGAAAAATAAAAAACTCCACTAAGAAAAAAAAAGAAAAACAAACCAAAAACCAAAATACCTCCTACTGCAATAATGTCCCCTTATCTCTTTTCGTGGCGCAGGGCTCGCATTTAGTGAATGTGCATGTCAGAGACATTTATGCCATCCCAGCCATCCAAGGCCATTGTCTATTCCAAGTGGTAGGTTCCCAGAGAGCACCATCGTCAGATATTTTTTAAAGAAATTCCTTGATGATGCTCAACATACAAACGGGGACATGGCTGAAACCACAGCAGAGATGCTTTTCATGAACAGGAATCTGATTGATGGACAGGAAGCAAAGGAATGAAATAAATAGGCACTTCTTTGGGTGACGGTTGTCTTCAAGGGCAAGTTCTAAAACTCACTGCACTTAATTTTCACAGATGACTGAGAAGGGAAGTTCCTTAGCATCATCTCTGTGATTATGAATGCCACATACATTTTATCAGTAGATAGCAGCCAGAATAATGAGTTTTTAAAAAGCGAGTCTTAGGAAACTTTATAAGCAAAGAGTCAAGCAAGATATATTTTCTATGAGTCACAACCCAGGAAAGGGATCTGAAACTGCTGTGGAAATACTCTGAGAACACGTGCACAACTGGCAGGCATATATGCCACATAATTAACAATAAGAGAGATAGAGCAATCATTCCAGGAAGACTGAAACATTTAGAATGAGTAAATCTGAAAAAACAAAACAAAACAAAAGCTGAGAGAGAACATGATCAAAAGCCACAAAATCATCTATAGAACTGAAAAAAACAAAACAAAACAAAACAAACCCCCAGAGGTTTGTTTACTACAAAATTACTAAAAGTAGGAGGCATTTTTGGCATGAATGAGACAAATATGAAATTAATATTAGAAGTTTTTCTTTCTACAGCTTTCATACATGAGTGTATGAAATTCATGCTACTGAGGGGTCTCTTGAGGACAAGGACTGATCTTATTCATCGCTGTGTATTCATTTCCCACTATGGAACCTAGAAATAGCAGATGCTCACTAAATGCTTTTTAGGTGGATGGATACGAGAGTAAATAAATCAAAGACCTATGACTGTTGCATTATTTTGAGTTGCAAATATGTATAAAATTGTATGTGTGACAGAGATTTCACAGATCAGAGGACAGGACACTTCAAGATGCTGACAAATAAAAATATCACCTGGTCTCCTCTCTGCGTGATCTCCTTACATCCCCAGCCATGCATACACTAACCCCTGACTTCTGAAATAACTGCTAAGCAATGTGATCCACTAAGTCAGGTTCAACAGCCGTGATAGTTTTCCTGGATGGAGACTGGACTTCCCTTACGTCCCCAGCATCTTAATCACAGAGACCACCTGGCTCGAGAAGCCTAAGATATTATCTGGCCCTTTTCAGAAAATGTTTGCCAACTTCTTTTGTACTTACTGAATTCTGCCACCGTAGCATGAAAGCAGCCAGAAGCAATACACAAACGGATACACACGGCAGTTTTGATCTGCAGAGCACTGTTCGTGGAGCCCTGATATAAAGGAAAAGATCTGACTCTACCTCCGGTGTTCAAGGATATGAACACAGATCGCTGCGTGAAATACTGATATGTGCCCGGAGTCTGGAAGGAATAGTAGGAGCTGGCAAAGGAGAGCAGCATGGGGCAGGCCATTCTGGCAGGGGCAAGCACACAGTAAGGGAGGTGAGAGAAAATTGAAGTAGTCAGCAACTTCAAGCCATACCGTGTAGCTGGAACATTTGTAGCACGTGGAGAGTGTTAACAGCTGGGGCCGGGAAGATCAGCTCCATTCAGTCAGGATGTGCCTCCTCTGTCTACCTCTTCTGTGCTTGGCACAGAGCCTATCAGGTAGCAGAGGCTCCACAAACGTTAGCTCACTCAGAGTGAAAGAGAGGCAGGGTCTAGATAAGAAGTAACTCTTTTTTTTTTTTGACTAGAAGAAAAGAAAGCTATGAGTGATCTATCACTGAAACATTAGGATGTGGCCACTTATGAACTGTGACCATGAACAATTTCCTTACCCTCTTCTCTGGGTCTCTAAACCTCCATTTTCCTGAATGTAAACCTGCAGTGCTGATGCTTACCTCATAGCATTGCTGCGAGGATTGCATGCCATGTGATTGGAGTGAGCCGCCTGGTACAAGGCCTGGCACCCAGAGGCAGTGATTATTGTGGGTCTGTGTGACTGCTGAGTTTGGCAGCACCTCAATGTTTGATATTATATCTCATCTGGCAAGGAACACTGAAACGGAGCTGAAGAGAGTGATGGTGAAAGCAGTGCGCTGAGATTTTGTTCTGGTTTCGGCTGGGATTGTTTGTTCAGTCCTAACAGCTAGTGTGACTCCTCCTTTGGGACCCTGAGAAATCACCAGCCGCACGGTAACCAAAAGGCAGGAAGAAACCCGAGCAGCCAGGAGGGAGGCAGACGGGGCCTTACTGGAGAAAACATTTGTTTCCCTTAAAGAAATAGGATGTTTGAAAAGAAAACACACAACATTAGAGACGCAGACTCCAGCACATACATTTTGGTTACCACTCCCTCCAGATGGGCGAGAGGATCAAGCCAGCTACATGATATATTCCTTTGCCAGGAACAAAACTCACTACAGAGAATGCTGTGTTCTCACACAGACTAATTTTCATGTTAGATTGAACTACAGTTGTTTCCAACTGCCATTTTCCAGGAAGCAAGCAAGCACTCTAATTCCTTAATTCATGATGCACCTAAAAGTCATGAAATCCATGATCAATTTGTGGTTTGGGCTGGTGGTTACCGTGCCCAAAACAGCACCCTGAAGTTTCTCCAAGCGTTAGAAAGCAGAAGAAAATGGGTTGAATGTACCTTTCCCCTTGGTTTTACACTTTTAAAATCTGGTCTAGACTGGAATTGGGAAAGCTGTTTTGGCACAGGAATAATCCACAGGCAAATTTAACGTGATGGGCCTCACTCCACGGGGAGCCTGGAATAATACAACCCAAAGAGGAGACAAATAACAGGACAGGCAAAGCCAAGCCAAAGAGCAGACGTCATGAGGCCATAGGACTTCCGGGGTCATCTTGTCCACACTCCTGCAGAGTTTTTCCTCTGTAACTTTTTTTGAACAAGTTCTGTTCAAGTTCTGATAACCATCTTGCTCCCAACTCAGCAAACATTTCTTTCTCTCATCACTTACCTAATTGACATCAGTGACATTTAATCAAACTAACCAGCTTCCTATGTTAAATATAGTTCTTGACTAGGGATTAGCTTTAATGGCCCCCCGCTGCAAGTATTGGAGAATAATACTTTGTATTTATCTTATTTTTCTTTATAAATCTTTTCCTATACATTTTTGGTCTTACACTCAAATGCCCAAAATGATCATTTACTTTGCATCATTATTTAAACAACATTTTCATTTATAACAAAAAGAAATTAGGGACTTAAGAATTTAGGAAACATTTAATGTTATTAAAATGTAATTCTTTATGGACTTACACATGTATACGAGAATTGTCCGAAAAGTATCCAGCCATGTAATATGAAAAATAGAGGCATTTATGGCTAGATTTTTTTTGGACAGCCCTCTCGTATATTTATAAACATTTTATATTTTAAAAAGTCACAAGATATATAACTTTTTTTTTTTTATACATGAGATTAGGAGGTTTTCTTTTTAATTCATTTTTTTTAATTCATTTTTATTGTTAGACTTATTGGGGTGACATCTGTTAGCAAGGATTACATAGGTTTCAGGCATACAATTCTACAGTGCATTGTCAACTTGATGTATAATAAGTTCACCACCTAATGTGACTTCTCTTTCCATCACCTTATATTTAGCTTCCCCCCCTCCTCTCCCACACCCTCCCCTTCCTCTCCTCCCTAACCAACTCGTTCCCAAATAAATACTGAACTATTGATTGTGTCCATGGGTAGCTTATTTGTTTGTTCATTCCTTTTCTCTTTGTTGCTTTCAGTTTTATATTCCGCGTATGAGTGAAGTCATACAGTTCCTTGTTTCTTCTGCCTGGCTTATTTCTCTAAACATGATCTCCAGGTCCATCCATATTGTTGCAAATGGCAGTATTTCATCTTTTCTCACAGCTGAGTAATATTCCATTGTGTATATGTACCACAGCTTCTTTATCCAGTCATCTGTCGCAGGGCACTTTGGTTGTTTCCATGTTTTGGCCACTGTGAACAGTGCTGCCATGAACATTGGGGTACATAAGTCTTTGTGGACAAAGGTTTTCAAGTCTTTTGGGTAGATCCCCAGAAGGGGAATTGCTGGGTCACATGGTAACTCCATTCCCAATTTTCTGAGGAAACTCCACACTGCCTTCCACAGTGGCTGTACCAGTTTGCACTCCCACCAGCAGTGTGCCAGAGTTCCCTTTTCTCCACATCCTCTCCAGCACTTGTTATTCCTTGTCTTGTTGATAACAGCCATTCTCACAGGTGTGAGGTGGGATCTCATTGTGGTTTTGATTTGCATTTCCCTGATAGCTAATGAGGATGAGCATGTTTTCATATGTCTGCTGGCCATTTGTATTTCCTCGTGGGAGAAGTGTCTGTTTAGTTCTTCTGCCCACTTTTTAACTGGATTGTTTGTTTTTTTTGTTGTTAAGTCTTACTAGTTCTTTACATATTTTAGATATTAGACCCTTATCTGATGTGTTATTTGCAAATATTTTCTCCCATTCAGTTGCCTGGCTCTTTGCCTTGTTGATGGTTTCTTTTGCTGTGCAGAAGCTTTTTAGTTTGATATAGTCCCATTCATTTATTTTTGCTTTTACTTCCCTTGCCTTTGAGGACAGGTTCATGAAGTCTTCCTTGAGTCCTAGGTCTATAAGTTTAGTACCAATGTCTTCTTCTATACAGTTTATTGTTGCAGGTCTGATATGAAGGTCTT